>JAAGKR010010101.1:0-24029 GCA_011419295.1 Clarias macrocephalus
TATATATATATATATATATATATATATATACAGTATTATATATATATATATATATATATATATATATATATATATATATATAATTACCATATATTATAGTATATGTATAATATATATAGTATATGTATTAATATATACAGCAGTACAAATACAAATACATAGTATATATATACAGTATTATATATATATATATATATATATATATATATTTATATTTATATATACACTTTGCTGCGTTGCTGGCATGGATTTGTGCCACTGGGGTTTTAAGGGTAAAATGCCTTTCATTCATAACCACCCATAGACTGATTGACTTGTAACCTTTAAATCTCTTAATGACATTTAATTGATTACACAGGAAGAAATCACATTTTAACAATCAAGCTTGATTACTGCACTTCAGTTTTCTGATCTACCTTTCTCTCTTCTTTAACCGGGTCTGAGTAATTTGGGATTGGGATACCAGCGTAGCCTACTTATCCTAGTGAGCTGATGCAGTCCCGGAGGCATATTTGGTATTACCGCCTCTGTGAGCAGAGAGTTCAGCCTGGCCTACAGCGGAGTAAGCCAGGCTTCACCTGCAAACACAGGAATTCTCTCTCACACACACACGCACACACACACACACACACACACACACACACACACACACACACACACACACACACACACACACACACAAATACTGAAAAATTAAATGTAGCCTCTTTACTGAGCCGAAACAAAGCTGGTACGAGTAGGTGTAGATTTACTAAGAGCTCTTTATTCATTATTATTATTATTTTTTTGTAAATATCTTATTCAATGGTAATATTTAATCCGTTAACAACAAAGGGTCTGCCTTTGAACTCTAAACAGTGACTAATTAATATTTTCATTACTGAAATGCATAAATGAATTTCTCCATAAACAAATTTTAAGTAAAATAGCATGCTCGTGGGCGTGTTGTAATTTGTATAATGCACACATAAATATCAGTTTGTTCATCATTTCTTTCGAAGCTTTCCATCTGTAGTCTCATGTATAGTGCATGAGGGTTGCTCTGTCAAACCCTGTAGCTGTATGCAGAGTGCAAATACTGACTATTTATGAGAGAATCACTGCATGGCTAATTTTATGTGAGGCATCTTTTCAGATTCAAGGCTCAAGAAAAATACCGAACATGACATTTCATTTGATTCGTGACAAACTAAATCAATACACTAGTCCTACCAAGGTGATGGAGGCTGAGCTGAGCAGAGCGGGCGTGTCAAACACGTTCAAACTCAGGCCACACGTGTCCTCTCACATTATGCTCTGTAGGTCATTTGATTGCAGTTTAATTTAATCAATTGTAATCTAAATTCATTAGCAATGGGACAATGGCAGAGATGTGGCACAGGGTGAAAGCTGACACCCTGAACTAAGCTATGCCACCTCAACTCCAGCCACAAAACACTTTGTTAGGTGAAGCTGCTGCTTCTATGCAAATCAGACCCTCTACATATGTATTTTTTAAATGAAATATTCTGCAAATTCAACTTTGTTCTTTATAATAGGCTAATTAGGTCATGCCAACCCTAATTGTGCCTTTTCTCATACTCATGCATCAAAAATAAATGTGCGCTTTTTTGTTGTTCCACATCATTCCACTTCTGAGGAATATGTGAAAACGGGCCATTTTTACAGAAACAATAATAACATAGATTTAAATATGGTATGATAAAAGAGTCCAACAGTTGCTGAAGTGCTTTTTGGAGACCCGAGGATCAATGAAGCACAGCCAGGGGTGTATGATTATTCATGATTTATTCATCCATTTGGTAAAAATCTGATCACAACGCAACATTCATTCATTTATTCATTTTCCATGCCACTTATGCTCTGTAGGGGTCAAAGCATGAAGTCTGGTGCATGAAGAGAACATACAAAGATTATGTACTCAGACCAGAGGTGAGAAATGGAAATGCAACATTACAACCGCTAAAACCACTGTGCATCCACTCAACATTATTATTACATTAGATAAACAGCTCTTTTTCTTTAATAAATAACCAATAAATCGTTTACATATTAAATGTTACCTAATATTTTATAAATCTGTCCAGTTATTTTATTTTATGTACTATAATTATATATAAAGGGGGTTCTTAGATGAACAAATCTCAGATCTCATAAAATAACCTACCACAATATGGGCATGCACAGCTGCCACCCCTGAAACTGCACAGCATAAAATTGTATATATGTATATAACCAATGGCGGCACAGAGGCTTAGTGGTTAGCACTGTAGTCTTGCACCTCCAGGGTCTGCATTACTCACCACATTGCACATTTGCACTACTGCACATATGCTGTTTCCAATTCAAGAGGAATAACAGGGACAAAAACATGGACAATTAACATTGACACATTCACTTTATTCCATACCTCCACTCATGTTCCACTCATACTGCTTCTGTCATACCCACGTCATATCTTACTATATTGCACATTCTGCACTTTCACATTCTGCACATCTTGTTTAACCTGTATGTTTAATTTACACAGTTTATATTTTTCTATTGATTTTTTCATTGCAACTTTGAAAATTGTAAATATTTTTTTCTTTTGAAATTTTAATTTCTCTCAGTGCAATTTTCCCTTGAAGTAAAATCCTTCTATCCTTCTGTCTTTCCATGCTACCCTCCCTTTATTTTTTTTTTAGCACTCTACACCACCAAGTTGTCACTGTTGAGCCATTGAGCTGGATAAGGGCGTTTTCCAAATGCTGTAACATAAATGTAATGATATACCTATGAAGGTGCTGAGTAGAGTATGGTAGAGTATGGTCAAATATGGTGCAGTATAGGGCAGCATAGTAGAGTATGATGCAGTATGGCGTAGTATGGTACAACACTGTGTACATGCATGATACAATGATATGGTGCAATACTGTGCATGGTGCAGTACAGTGAGTATAGCACAGTATGGTGCAGGACGGTGAAGTATGGTGCACAGTATGGTACAATATAGGGCAGTATGGTACAGTATGGTGCAGTATAGTAGAGTATGGTGCAGTAAGGTGCAGTATGGTACAATATAGCGCAGTAAGGTACTGTAGTACGGTGCACAGTATGGTACAATACTGTGTATGGGTATGGTACAATGGTATGGTACAATACTGTGCACGGTGCAGTATACTAGAGCATGAAGCAAGATGATTCAGTACAGTGAAGTATGGTGCACAGTATGGTACAATACTGTGTATGGGTATGGTACAATGGTATGGTACAATACTGTGCACGGTGCAGTATACTAGAGCATGAAGCAAGATGATTCAGTACAGTGAAGTATGGTGCACAGTATGGTACAATATAGGGCAGTATGGAACAGTATAGTGCAGTATAGTAGAGTATGGTGCAGTAAGGCGCAGTATGGTACAATATAGGGCAGTATGGAACAGTATAGTACAGTATAGTAGAGTATGGTGCAGTAAGGCGCAGTATGGTACAATATAGGGCAGTATGGAACAGTATAGTGCAGTATAGTAGAGTATGGTGCAGTAAGGCACAGTATGGTACAATATAGTGCAGTAAGGTACTGTATGGTACGGTGCACAGTATGGTACAATACTGTGCATGGTGCAGTATAGTAGAGCATGGTGCAGTACGGTATAGTGTGGTGCACAGTATGATACAATATAGGGCAGTATGGTACAGAACTGTGTAGTATATTAGAGTATGGTTCAGTGAGGCGCAATATGGTACAGAACAGTGTAGTATAGCACAGTATGGTTCAATCTAGTGCAGTAAGGTACTGTATGATATGGTGCACCGTATGCACAGTACAATACTGTGCATGTGCATGGTACACTGGTACTGTATAATACTTGATACTGATTGTGCATGGTGCAGTATAGTGGAGTATGGTGCGGTATGGTACAGTGTGGTGCAGTACTGGAGGCGCGTAAACGAGGGCACTATTAGATTATGTACGGTACGAAGTTGGCGCGCGCGGCTGAAGCCGTTCCGCCTTCTAACGCTAGGAGCCCAAACGGCCGCGCGCCCAGCCTCAGGAGCGATCAAAGCGGCTTAGCGAGTGCGCGCGCGCGCTTAATCGTTCCGCGCTCGCGCTACTTTTATTAGAGTTAAGAGATCCGATCAGATCCGATCAGACCTCAGCCGGTGAGATCGGAGGTCCCACTGCGCGCGAGCGACTGAGTGAGCGTGCGTGCGTGCGTGCGCGTGTGTGTGCGAGCGCGTGTGTGTTTGTATGTGTATGTGCGCGCGTGTGTGTGTGTGTGTTCTAGAAGAGCGGCGCCTGTTTATTTGAGCAAAGTGTTTTTACCCAACGCTCCGTCCGAAGGGAAGACCAAAGCATGCAGGGAGCCTCGGTGTGTTTCAGCTCGAACATGCTCCTCCTGATCACCGTAGTGATGATCGCACCGGGGAAAGGTAAGACATTTAAAGACGGCACCGTTCAGGAGCGCAGGTGTTACCTGATCTTTCTACCGGAGGCGCGCGTGAATGAGCGGGGTTCGCTGTGGTGCCGATCGCTTGCTTTCTCTTTCGGGTTTAACACGTGTTTCTATTTGCAATGACATGCCAGGACACACGAGCGGCTATTCACACACACACACACACACACACACACACATAAACCTGCTTATATACTGTATGCATGTATGTATGTATATATGATGAGAATAGGATCAAAAGAAAAATAATCTCTCTCTCTCTCTCTCTCTCTCTCTCTCTCTCTCACACACACACACACACACACACACAGACACACACAGTGATGCTTTCCTAATTGTGATGAGTTAATTGTGGATCATGTCTGCTGTGTCCTCATAGTCCTCATATAGTTGTAACAGGTTTCTTGTGCTGTGTCCTGGTGCCAAAAGTTTTACCCAGCACCCATGACGCTATGTTTTCGTGCAAAAGATGATTCAAGGAGACTCGGGTTTGCAACTCAGGTTTGATGGTGTCAAACAAATTTGCAAGATGATTTATGCAGCAGAAATAAATCATAGGATAAATAAATAAGATTAAACCAAGTTTCAGCTCAGACATTGTTCTGATCTCAGTAGTGATGTTTAACAAACATATCTGACTAATATCTAACATCTAATATCTAACAAATGCGTTTAAATATCAAAATACCAACGTTACCTGTTTGTTTACACAAAGACCAGTTTGTGTGTTTACATACTGTATATATAAAACAAACACATTTTTACATTTTATATATTGATAATAATTTTGTACACATCCTTTGAATATTTAGATATATTAGATATATTAGATTTGGCAGTGTACATTTATGTGTAATATATCTAAATATCTGTACTATTCAAATGATTCGTAACATATTTTTTCAGCGTCTCTGTCTTGGTTCCTTTTATGCTATAATAAGCTATCATTGTGCATACGTTATTTCATTATGTTAATGCGCAACATTTATGGGGCTACACGTGTTTTTATGTATTTATGGTACTGCAAATATAACAAGTATAATTTACAAGGCTTGCTGCAAGTACATTAAGCATATCATCTGATGATTATTGCATGCAATCATGTTTAAAAGATGAAACAAAGAAATTTATACAAACCCTTATCATAAGTGAAAATATATATATTAAGGGATATACTGTAGTTTGCCTTGCTTGCTTCTTTAAGTAAACTTGACCTGGAATTTACGTCTGCAAAATATGATCAGTCGTGACATTGGCGTACTGTGTGTGTGAAGTGAAGCGAAAGTAGCTGGATAACCCAGTTATAATATTTTCCACCTTCATTGTGGGGCGCACCGGCTTCAGACACTCCATCTCCCTCTTACCATGAAAAGCACTCCAACTAATGCATCATCAATCCTTACCTTACCGTGAGAGGCAGCACAAATCAGGTCCCACACTAACACACATGGAAGACAACAGCAAAAGGTCAATAACGGTGGCGTTTTTCTCGAATCCATTGGACATATGGGGCAAGAACCGGCACAGATTTAAGTATGGAGTATGTAACGTACACTGAGTGAGTAGCTGACTATCAGAGGCTGTTGTCTCCCCCGGAAGTGAGTAAATCCACAGCCGTTCCAGTTGAGCTCTCCCCAGGGTTTTACTGTGATTATGGGAGTGTCAGAGGAGGTTGACACATCGCTCCCCGCTGGCGCCGGGCAGATCCTGCCTCTGATGCAGACCGTTCCTATTGAGAGCAGCCCAGCGGAGGTTAATCTATTAGCCCCCTGCACCAGGTGGTGCCCTGGTCACGTCAGCCTCTATCAGCCCTCTCAGCTGCCCTGCCTGTCAGTTCTTTCACTCCGCCATCAATTCATCAATGCCCTCGTCTCCTTTGGCACAAGAGGCTATACCAGACCCACGGTGTGGAACGGCCGCCCCGTTACACGCTACAATACACCTGGACATAATGGGATTTACGGTATATTAAGAGCCTGTGAGTTCGTACCCTCGATTAAAATTGAGATGAATAACTAAGGCACCGTGTTTCACAGCCTCTCGCTCTGATTGCATGCAATCCATGACATCTCTACTTTTCTATAAATGTATATGTGTAGAGTAATGAAGCTGTAAACGTATCTTCTTTCATAGAGATAGTGTGCATCCAGTTAAAAATAATACTTGCCTCGGGTGGACCGCAAACACCTTGTGCTGTATGTCTCGATAGAAAGTGAGAAATGAAGTGCATTGAAGTTGCCTCTAATGCCTCCGTCTATGTGGGTCTTATTAACATTAAACACACATGTTCATTAAAGTGGACTCGCAGTCCCATGGTACAGTACTAGATGCCCTTCCAGATTTTTATCCGGGTTCTGTGGATGATAACGTCTTAAATGCATTCAAATCCGCTGAGAGTTCCCTTGTGGATAATCTCTGAAAATGTCTCGATGATCAAGTGCCCTGCCAGACATCAGGAGACTATATTAAGGAGAAAAAAAAAAGAGAGAAAAAAAAAGTGCACCGAGCTAGACACGTTTTGTTTGCATTTTTTTGAAATAGATATTGGCCGTGTGATGATAAAACCTTGATGATGCACAGGATCTAATTATACAGAGCATTTTAAAAACTCCTCTGTACTTTTTTTTTTTTTTTTTTTTGCTTTTTTTTCCAGTGTAGCCTGCATATCCGCACTTGACCTGGTTATGCCAAAGCCTGTATTTTCTTCCAATTATTTAGGATGTTATAGTCTCATGTGGCTGTACGTACACACACAGACACACAGTAAAACAAAGATTGTAATAAAATGTGGTAGAAATCATGGGTCAGGGTGCAGGGTTGCTTTATGTGCCCGTTCCTCTCCTTCTATAAGTCAGCAGCCTCAGTCCCATAAATCACACGTATAGCACAGTATAATGTTCTGCAGTTTTAGTTTATAGCACAGCGCTGTCGAATTGTGGAATCTGTTTTATGTAACAGATGCTCCGACAACTGCGCTGGCTACCAGGCAAGTCACATGTTCCTGCTGACGCACTTGTTCTAACACAGCATCATTACTATAGTAACAACGTACACAGGTTCTTATATAAAGAACATAAAAAGACATAAGAATACATATATGTGCATGTTTTTGTGGCACATTTCTATAAAATGTTCGTCTCTGATCGTACGGACCCCCCCGCAACCCCCCTCCCCGCAAGATGCTCCACAACAGGAAAAATATTTAATATAAGAGTATTGCTGTGTAAGAGGGAGTAAACACTGTGTGTTGTGCTACTTTGGTAAAATAAGCAATTCATCGTATTTACATTACCTAGTATATTCCATTTTATTAATATGATTCCTAATATGCATGTCTTTGGACGAAAACCAGAGGAAACCCACGAAGCACAGGGGGAACAGGCACATGGACCTGAAATGGGAATCGAACACAGACCCTGGTGGTGCCAAGCAACAGTGCAGACCCCTAAGCCACTGGGCTGCCTGCTTGTTTCTGGGGCTACATAATTCCTATGTTTAAGTGTATTAATCAATCATAACTGACCAAATGTTAATCTGACTGTATGGATCGTTTCATCATGTTCAGAATATTGCGCAACAGTAATGCAACTTTTTATTTGTATATATAAAAAAATACAACCTTTTTATTTTTTATGACTTAAAGTTGGCGAGCCATCCAGCTCTATTCACTCTGCTGCTGAAAGGCTGCTGGCATTTTTTGAAGTGGAACGTCTTGTTGCATTTTACCCAATGCGGAATTTGACAACTAGACCGATCCATTTGTTTTTACTGATTCTCTTGCATGGCATACGCTTTACAGATGATTGGATCTTCAAAAATATATCAGATATTTTTTGACTTCTCAGTAGGAGAAAAAAAATAAAATAAAATAAGGGTGCAACGATGCAATGTGCTCCAGTAGCACTACACCTACGGGCTCAATGTGGAGATTTAAGACTTACAGTGAGACGGAGCAACCCGTGTTACAAATCTAATGACAATTTATTTAATTATTATTATTATTATTTTTTTGTGATATCATATTGTATATAAAAGCTTTGAACTGAATCAGGCCTCTAGATCCAAACACTACCTACCTTAAGAGAGGCCATGTGATAGATGATACTCTCCATGTTTTGTCGCTCGGATCCTCTCTGTCCGACTGTCAAAGCAATTTGCTTTTGATGATGTCACACAGTCAGCATGCTGGAGGAAAAGGAACTCCGGTCAACATTCACACACTACGGGCAATTTGGGAACGCCGGTGAATCGAATCTACTGTGCATGTCTTTGGACTGATGGAGGAAACCCACCAGGCACAAGGAGAACATGCGGACAGACCAGAGGCGGGAATCGAACCCAGACCCTGGAGGTGCGAGGTGACGGTGCTAACCACGTGCCACGCCTTTATAACATACACCGACCATATAGGTTAAGATTTATAATTAATATCTCTGACCCATTTGTTGCTGTGCACAATGTCTGCTGAAAATGTTCCACCACCCAAATAATACCTCGTGAGTGAGGATCCATCAGTTGTAGCCGTGCAACGGATTCTGTTTGCCTGTTCATTCCCAAAGTGCGTCTATGATCCATAGAAATGGTGTACAGTACATGATAACTGTATGTTAAGCCATGGGAAAGCATGGCTGCGGTTTTTCTAGTGTCCGCAAACCCGACATTCTTGTCATACTGAATATTTCGCAGTGATTTCAAATGCATGTCTTTTTCTGCATTCCTGCAAGCTAATCAAGGACTATTCAGAGCATGTATACCCTACTAATTGTTCTGAACAGCCTCTTTTCCGACTGGCTCATTTGCAAATGAGTGTTATTGTCACACCCCTAAGATGAAAACGGCACTCCCCAGGTGTTGCCAGGGTGCCGGAGAGCTTGTGCCTGCATCCCGCAGTACTGTACATATAAGCCCATCCACGGCGTTATTGCCCTCTTGTTCTGTTCATACTCGTCAGTGTGCTCCGTTTATATTCCCCTTATGCATTCGACTATCTGTCCGGAGCGGTAGATATCCCGAGAGCCTGTGCTGTTTTAGCTTCGGCGTTTCTGATCACGTCACGCGGTTACACACTTATTCGACGGGACAGATTGGTCACATGGTCATCTCAGTCCAGCTGGGCCTGAGCGTGCTGCACGGTGGTGCTGATTACGGCCAGGTTGCCGTGTCCGTTCCTACTCGGTGAGCACGCTGACGGGGACAGCACATGCGCGGAGCTCGGCGTTATCGGCGGCCTATTAGCACTCTGACTCGCAAGGCTTTATAATACAGGCTTTCAGCCTACTTGTATGGAGAAGAGGTGGCAGTGATGGAAAATGAAAAGAGCGTGGTTGGAGGTATTCATCACAAATCAATGAGGCAATCTCCCTTGATAGCAGCTGCTCCCCACCACACGATTCCTTTGGCCGTCTCCATTTGGCTTGGGCCGGTAATCCATACTGCTCATAAATCCTGCAGGCCTTTTGTGGAGAGTTCAGGTCTTACTGTCAGCCATAAAGAATGAAAGGATGGAAGGGCCCTGTGCCTCGCTTCACTGGATATGATATCTCGGATTCATAATGCGCCGAGCGCCTCCGCTTCAACCCCCTTCTCGCTTGCGACCAATCATTCTGACACCGATGAGCTCGCCACACAGGGGCTACAACAGAGCCTACGGTGAGGAAAATGAAATACAATAGAAGAAGCTGTACTGAACTGTTTAACTGTAAACCATTATGCAAATGGGACACAGCCATATTTGGTCGCTTTTAATGATCGCTGAGACGTTGCGATCGCTTTATCAACCCGGTCCGCATCCCAGCAGCAGCAGACCTGGTGTCTTGCACATCTGCTCCGTATTGATTGGGAAGCCAGAGAAGAGCAAACGTTAGTGCAGTGCATCAGCTGCCCCTTGCCTCTCCTGGACTGGCAGCCTGTATACACCTGGCTAATTGGGCCTGGCGTGTGCAGGGTATTCAGAGTCCTGGGTTTTCTGCAGTGATTAAGCATCAGACAGCCTATTCTTTCTTCGCACTGTTTGGAATGCCAGCTTCCATCTAGAAGCCGCTTCATCTCAAGCAAAGGACCGAGACGATACGGCTCAGGACGAAGAAAGGCTGCGGGTAATCACCTCAGGAACATGCTTGGTTTACAGAATCAGATCCTCATTGTTCGAGATGACCAATGCAATTTTTTTTTCTCTCCGCGGTCACAGCGGATTGATTTAGCCTGAATACTGGTGCAATATATGCAAGGAGAAAAATATTCGATAATAATTTGGATAGCCAAATTTTCAGAATTATTATTATTATTATTATTATTATTATTATAAAATATACAGTCGTTGCAAGCAATAATGAACGGGGCCAAGCACCCTGTGCCATCACCACCCAGCGCACCAGAAACACAGCGGGCACATGCTTTTAAATGGGGATATCCCAATACCTTTATGACATAATGGGGGGGGGGATTTCATGTTCAGCCCAATATGATGTCCCACAGAAAGCTATTAACCATTTTTCGGCATACGGTATACAAGTTTAAGCCATCGTCATGGCTGACCCATTCTAGCTATCAAAAATGTCTTGTCTTGTGATCACATGTGCCCGGTTTGGTGGCGTTCGCACAAAGAAAGAGTGGATCAAAACCCTTTGGGTGCCTTTTGCGAACGACCCAAAATAACTGACTTCCTGTTGAGCTGAGCCCATGACATGCAATGTGAAAGTTGTTCGGCTCAATGAGCGCTAAATGTGTCCCGGGTTTCGCGTGCATAAGTGCAAGTGTATATGATCTACGCAGCAAAATCTTGTGTGAGGGCCTCGTGCCACGCCCGGGGCCCAGACGCTCTTACTCTATTACTCATATTACTCATTAGATTCCAACCTGTCTGCCAATTCTCATGAGCTTTTGAGAATGTTAAGACTCCGTGAAAAAAAAAAAAAACAAACAAAAAAAAAACAACTGGGACCGTCATAGTGCTTGGGCCCTAAAAAACAACAACAACAACCTTTTTCCTACCCGGATCCTCAGATGCCTAAAACAACAACCTAGAGCCTTGGCCGCCTGAGCCGACACTCCCTTCTTCGAACCCTAATTAATATCGCTTTTCATCCTTGCTATTTCATGCCACAGAACTGGCACGGTTGGCAACATTGCAAATCCAGGGCAGTAATTAACAACCCTGGTGCTGGAGTACCCACCCTCCCACTCTGCTCATTCGAGCGTTCCCCTTGTGTCCGCATACCTACAGTGACCTATGACAGAGAATGGCTTTCTAATCAGATGATTACTTTGACCAGAGACGTGTTAGACAGAGTAAGCAAAAAATATCACACGGCAGAATACGCATCGTGACGCTAATACAAGTTCAGGTTTAGGAATGACGACTCTAGGGGCCGAAATGCTGAGCCTCTTGAGCTATTAAAATGATTCAGTCGTCTCTCGAATAGAAATCCTCTTGGGCTCTCATACCCTGCGTACCAAGTTATTCATCTGTGCACATATTACTTTCATGAAAAACATTCTTTATGTTTTGCTGCATATGAAATTCCCATGCCATTTATTTGGCTTTGAGATTCCAGCCTTAGGAAAAGCATATTCAATATGCAGCGGAGCTGCTGAGTAAAATCCTCATACTTGCAATGATAAAAGATGCAATGCATATTATTAGGGCCACTCTAAGCTTGACTTTCTTTTTGTAGATGAAAGCAGCTGCCTTTATGAGGCCCGCCGTGACATTGGAGCTGTAAACGGTTTGCTTAAAGGTGAGCCGTGGGTTTGCCGGAGCTGTTGCTAATGAACCGAGCGTGTGAGTGCGACTCGGGTGATGTCAGGTCTCTGAGCCGCCCAGACAGCGCCGTAATAAAGATGAATAATGCAAATCCAGGGTGCTGGCGTGAGGTACCTTCGGCGAGAGTCGACCTGCTCGTTATTTACCTTTACACAGTTGTCAAGGGGGATGGCATGCGGCGCTCAGCAGCAAATAGATGGACCGGAGAACCCGGAGACGGTAAAATAAGACAAATGTGACTATAAGGTTTGGGCATTAATCACAATAAAACCATTACCTTTCTTCTGGAGGAGCAAATCCTCATCGGGGAGGCCGCGGCTGTTTCGCACTGGTGTGCAAGCGACAGCGTTGAATAGCTGAAACGCTCCGAGTCGTGCAAGATGCTTGCGTTTATATTACCGGCTCTGGTACTTCACATGTCCTTAGGAAAAAAAAAATAAATAAAAAATGATTACAGGAAGCTTTAGGTCTTTGAGCAGTAAATAGCAGAAGATTGCGTTTAAAATAGGAACACTCTTGCCTCAATAGCGGTTAATTGCTTCGTACTAAGGACACGTTAACATTGCAGGCAGAGGGCTGTGAAAGAGCAGATGTGGAGCTTCGAATGAGCTCGCACTGTACGACCACCTGCAGCAGAGCTGATTCTGTGCACTCTTCTGAAATGAGAACAGATGCACATGCTGCAAATGATCAGTTACGTTACCGATACTGTAAATGCCACCTCACAGACAGAGCGCGTCAGCGTACGGTTACAAGGGACCGAAACAACCATGCAAATATGAACATTTCTATTCTGTTCTATAACATTATCATATTCATGCCTCAGGTCTAGAGGGACTTACAGTATTGCAGTATTATTATTATTATTGATTTCGTGTAGTCTGTTACAATCTGTAGACGTTCTTGGTGGCTTATTAAAACTTTCAGATTCTTTATGTGTCCGGCTAGATGAGATTAGTCATTCTTAATAGTAAGAAAGAAAAAAAAAGTCATGAAAAAAACCCCTGCAAAGCCTGGATTCTCTGGTACATCCTGACCACGCGCTAACCTGAAAGTGACTATAAAAACGTTCAAATTGTCCATGATTCAGGAGTCAGTCCGATCTGAAAATACAACTTTGAAGATAATAGCAGGAACATTTCCACTGTAAATACGTTGCTTTTCTTCACTTAGCACTGTAGTGGTTAGCACTGTCGCCTTGCACCTCCAGGGTCAGGGTTCAATTCCCGTCTCTGTCTGCATGGAGTTCGCATGTTCTCCCCGTGCTTGGTTGGCTTTCATCCGGGTTCTCCGGGTTTCCTCCCACAGGCCGAAGATATGCAGATTAGGCTAATTGGCGTTCCCAAAATTCCCAAATTGAGTGTGTGAATGTGTGTGTGCCCTGTGATGGATTGGTTTCCTGTCCAGGGTCTACCCTGCCTCGTGCCCTAAGTCTCCTGGGATAGGCTTCAGGCTTGCCGTGACCTGTGAATACACGATAAAGCGGTATAGACGATGATGATGATGATGAACAGTCACCAACAGAGCATGTCTTGCTTTTTTGCCAGCAACTCCTGGGCTGGAGGATGGTCTTTCTCCCCTGAAAACATCATGAACCATCTATCCTTCCATCTAGGAACCTCTGTAGTCCAACTAGGAAACGTTGAGGCCAAAGGTGACCATTGTATTTATTCCCATTTTTACAACCGTGGTAGGCGACCAGTGCTAACCAGTGCTAAGCCAACATCATGAACCATAGCGAACACGTTTTGTTAAAAAAAGAAGGAAAATGCAGATATTTAAAGAAGAAGAAAAAGTAGGGAATGTGTTTTTCTTATGGCTTTTGCATCTCACACGCAACAGAGACCCATGCGACTGTTCAAAATGACCCACAAGTGAAGTTTGCATAATTAGTCATCTTTATTAATGTGCTGGAAAATCTGTGAGACCTTTTAATTATTATTAGTTATTTTAGTGTAGCGACAGTATAAACCTTCGTTCCCTCAACAATCTCTATTCTTTTTTTTTTTATTTTATTAAAGTTACAAGGCGAAACCAGAAAAGAAAGAAAGAAAGAAAGAAAGAAAAAAAAAAACCAGAGCTTGTCATGTTACTGAGAAACTGGAAAGTCCTGAAAATGTTCTGATGCCAGAAAACATACTTTTCCCATAAATGTTAAAGAAACCTTGCCTGAGGGAAACCTTCACAAATTCTTGACATTTTTGTTGTCTATTATTATCTTTAAATGAAATGGAGCTTCCGTCATATAAATGCAGAATGCTTTTACTAAAAAAAAACTAAACTGTATCAGAATGAGAACATGAATGTAAACCTGTGATTTGCAGCTGGAACTAATGTAATCTGCAGTTGTGTAGAGAATAACATTGTGCTATTAAGCACGAGAAAATAATGCACGCGTGTGACACAATGCCACCTCGAAGTTGCCTCCTGGAATACAGTACAGTATGTTGTTCCTCTTCTAGTACAGTGATTTACCAGTTACTCAATATTTTTTCATTAACAATGACGTCATGTTATTTTAAACAGAAAGATTTGAAAGTCACATTTGATCTTATTGAATTGCCATGAATCAAAGCTAGCTTGTGTTTACGGTTGTTCCCTCACCAAGCTTTCATGTTTGTTTATGTTTATGTTAGTAAGGCAAAATCAAACTATCAATCAATTAAACAAACAAACAAAGGAACACAGTCATGTTTTTGAGAAACCAGAGTATACATCTCTTCTATATTTAGAATATATAATCATAGCTCCTGAGACACTGGACATCATTAAAAAAACAAACAAACAAACAAAACAAAAGCTTTCTACAAGAACACTTCACTAAATCAACACTTAATACTGTATATATCTCACTTTGGAAGATTTTGCAAAATTTTGGAGTGAAGAATCCTGAAACATTTCCATTAAAATTTCCTTTATCATGAACAGTCTCTACATGAGAAACAGTGGGGATTTTATTTTTTACTAGCTGAAGTAGTAAAAAGAGAGTTTGTAGACATACTGTAGTCAAAAGGCTTTGATCAGCTTTAATGTAATCAGTGATATTACTTTAAGGTTGAACCTCACGTACATGTCTGTCTGTCTTTCTGTATGGCAGAACTTATTCTCTCTGTCTAACTTATTAATACAAAGAAATTGAAACGCCTTGTTTACACCAAGTTGTAATTCTTACAGATGAGAAATCGAAAAAGTAGATCGGATAAAGATTAAGTTCAATCTTAAAACAAACTCGGGAAAACCCAGAAAAGTGGCCTTTTCCATTTCAGTGCTGTGATTTCAGTGGTGAAAATATGAACTAATCCCAGTAAAAATATTTCATTTAGATTTTCTTATTAACATCTATCGGTGCTTGTTTACATTCAACAAGTAGCTCATCGGTAGCTTATTTTAAAGTAGATTAAAAATAAAATCCGGCTCATACAACATGTAACTGTTCTTAACATTTTGATTTGACTTACGGTGCAGGTTAAACTTCTGGCAAATGCCAAAGTACTGCAAAAGTTCCGATAAATTCTGTCCGGTGCTCGATTTAAGACGCGCCCGCATGCGCGGTACAATGTGAAAACCTTCGGTTTCTACTCCGGCACATAACTGCTCATAACTTCATTTCTACTCAACATTTTGATTGCATTTATGGTACAGGTTTAACTACAGGCAAATATCAAAATACAGCCAACGTTTCATTAAATTCTGTCCAGCCAGTTTTGCGTGATGCTGGGACAAAATCTGGTTGGACAGACATACAGACATACAGACAGACATACAGATGATCATCGAGTTCTGACCAATGTACGCGCAAAACCTTTCTTTTACTTACATAGATTTACCCCAGAATATACAAAAAAAACAAACAAAAGAATTACAGTACAGCCATGTATGGCCTTTAGTGCAGCGATTGTTCTGGGCTGATTTTGACCTGCTGACTTCAGATGACCTCAGAGAGTTCTTGCTTGGTGTTAGGTCTGCTTCTAGTTGATCTTCTATTTTTAGTTTCAAAGCCATCTTTGGTCTGAAATAAAAAGAAAAATATCAGATTTGATGTCTTAAATGTCTAAGGGTGCACACTTTGGGACACGCTGTATATTATTATAAGCATTATTTGTGCTTTTATGAAGTTTACTACAGGGAATATAAAACTACTCAACTAGTGTGTTTGTCTGATTTTCCTTTATATGAATATACATCATACCAGCGCTTGCAAAGATTTGATTTTTTCTTTTAATTATGAACAAGGTTCAAGGATGCTGCATGTTTCAGAGAAAGAACAAAACCACCGAGGAGTGTGATGATCAGGCTGTGCAGTACACCCTGTGCTGTTCCTTATAGGCTTTTAATGAAGCAGTGTGGAGCAGTCACATTGATTAGCTTTGTCAACCCACGCTGTTCACTTCACATTGTGTTAGAGGCCAGCTGCTCAGCACTTTGATCACTCGTGTAATGACTTGAAGTTTGAAGCTTTGCCAGATAGTGTCCACCTACAGGGAGCAGCTGCACACCGCACTTTCCTACTAGCGTTTGAAATCCAGTCACATAATCGAATGCATTCGAGCTCTGTGGCGCCAGTACTTATTATTCCGTAAGAAGGGGATCTTTTCTTTTGATGCTTCTGATGCGTAGTCCTCCAAACAATCCCAGATGTGTATTGATGTGTTACTGCGATTGAACGTGGGATTTCAATTAGGGATTGTACTACATTATGTCGTCTCGCAATCTAATTGGATTTTTATTGATTACCTACAAGAATATGATTTCTATGGGGTTCCTACTTTGATGGGGCGCAGGAGGCCCGGAGCCTATACAACGGGGCTTGGGGAACTACGGGTACACCCTGGATGGGGTGCCAGTCCATGGCAGGGCACAAAGGCACACAGACTCTGACAAATTACAGACAATTTGGAAGCACCAATTAGACAATCCATGTCTTCGGACTGTCGGAGATTATCGAGAGGAAGCCCGACAAGCACGGGGGGGGGGGAACAACACACACACACACACACACACACACACACACACACACACACACACACACATGAACCAATTAATCACAATTGAAAAATACTCAGATTATAAATGTGCAATGTTGGATTATAGAAATGAATGACAAACTTATTAGAGGAAACAGATTATGCATTTTTATAATGTCTCAAACATTAACATTTAACAAATGTTAAAAAAAAATTTGGAATATGGGAAGCCATTAGGGACAAACTTGTTCATATGAATAATTTGCGAATAAAAATAGTAATGCGTAATTTTTTTGGGATTAATCACATGCGTTAATAAATAATAATAAATGTATTTACACTTCCAACAATATTACAATACTACAGTGCGGCATAATGTATAACACTGACTGAGTGTATAAGAAATCCCTGACATATTATATTATTATTATTATTATTTTCTAATAATAATAATAATAATAATAATAAAACCAGAGACACATATAAGTATAAAAAATCCCCAATATACAATATTTTAAACAAAAAATTATAATAAAAATTATGGTAATAATAATAATAAAACCAGAGGAGCCATTCGTTTCCAGTTTTCTGTAACAGACAGATTTGTCCTGCTTCACTCCTTTTCAAACATCAAAGGATCAATACTGTAGCTACTGAAGCCCAGGACTGTTTTTGACCTCTGCCCTTGCTGATATTAGAATTGGTCCCGCAATGATGAGTCAGAGGTCACCCCTGTGTGTGCCTTCCGTATTCGTCTGTGTAATTGTATTGATCGGTTCTGGCTGCAGTGTGTCAGTCTGACAGCTAGTCACAGATGTCAAGTGCTTAGGCGGTTTTCTGGGAGCTGTGGACTCAATACTCGGTGTTAGTGCGATGCATCTTATCAAACTGTGTGTGTGTTCATTACGGATGTGTGAGATAGACGGGCTTTTGTGCATTATCGGTTTACGGCATGTTTACGTTTTGGGTTACTTTACGCCGTCTGTAATTAATCTGTCCCATCTACAGTACTGTACAGTATATTCAGATTCTGAAAGGCTAAATTTATTTCTAGTTAAAATGATGTGTGACAAGGAGTTCATTACCCCACTCGTGTTCCTGAAGCATAGACGGCAGAATCTCATCTGGCCTCTTATAAGCATCCTGTACGCGCAGACAGTGACTCAAATTACTGTGCACACATAATGAGCGCTTCAGTACTCTTGTTCTGAAGTGTTAATGTGCTGTTTTGTTGAAATACTCGCTTTCTGGTGATGGGGTTAACAAGGGAATATTGGTCACTGCTAACCTAGATAGCACCAATGTTATACATCTCAATCCGTTGTTTTTTTTCTTCCCAGTAATGCACAGCAGTAAGAATTCAGAGTACCATTAATTTTTGTTTTTACAAAAAGGAGTGTCCGAGTGAAAACCCAGCTAAAGTATTGACTAAACGCATGGACCAGGGAGAAACAGGTGCAGATGATGACAAATGATCAGGCTGGTGATTAGTGTACTGGTGATGCTGAGCGGTTAGAACAGACGAGACGGGAAATGAGGTCGCCGCTAAGGGTTTTTTTTTTAGGCACTTTGCAGACTTTCGCACTTTCTTTTCCCTATAGTTTAATCTATAAAGCGTTGGCTCAGCAATTCTGTACATGATATCAAATATTCACAATACACATAACGTCATGTTTATTGCTACTGTATATAACCAGAATGAGCATGGGAGGTGAACGCTACACCATTGATTGCGCGCTAAAAAGGCAGGTACAGTACGTCTACTGTATATTTTGATCGATGTCATCGACCTTAGAAAGCAATCGATGTTCTCTGTTGTCCTTTTTGCACTTAACTGTGACATACGTTCGGCTCCCTATCAAGCCATATATCACATTGTAGCTCGTTTCATCACTCTTCCACATTATGGCTTTGAATGAGATCGGTTCCTTGCTGTCATATTAACATTAATGATGTGAGCAGGATATTTCATGCATGATGAGGATCCTGCCTGATGATTCAGGATGTAAGTGAGCCATTCATTCTTGTCAGGATCTTCATTTCAGGATCTTCATTACATTGGACATTGGATATTGGATATCGCCTTTTTTGGACGTGGGGTTGTGATCAGATCAGGGCTGCAGGGCGAAAGCTTTCGAGTCTCAGTGCTGAGCGGCCAGAGGTTGTCTAGGGTCTTAGCAGTTCAGGCCGTGGGCGGGAAATTGGTCACCGTACTCCTCCCTCGTCCCCCCCCGAGCCTGCCGTCGAGAAACCCCCATTAAACAATTTGTCTGTCGTCTACCAGCAGGCATTTCTGGACTGTGACCCCGGCCAAACCCAATCTACTGCAGTGCAGCACGCAATCCGCTCAGTCAGTTAAGCGTCTGGAGTTCTGCTGTATGGCTCAGACTCTCTCAAGTGTAAAGCACAGAGGCTCCTTGAAGGCTCCAGAAGCACAGTCCTTGAAGAGCGGGGACTATTTATTTATTTATTTACTTACTTATTTGTTCTATCGTGGCCAAGACCTTTGATGACATTTATTGTGATGTGGCTACTTGGCCTTGTGCCTAGAATGCACGCTTGTGCTCTTTTTGATCCCTCAGGGAACCACGCAGAAAGTGCGTTATCCAAAGATCTTTTTGGTTTTCGCCGTTTTCCAATGAATAGTGAGATGTGACACATTTCTATCACAACCAGAATGAACCTTTTCATCGCTGGCACTTCTATTGCATTGGACTTCACTCCCCATGTGCATCAGTAAGCCTTGGCCACCCATGACCCTGTCGCCAGTTTGCTGGTTTTTCTTCTGGAAGGTCCTGACCGCTGCAGACCACGAACATCCCACAAGAGCCGCAGTTTTGGAGTTGCTCTGATCCAGTCATCTAGCCATCACAATTTGGCTCTTTTCTTCTGTCGAAGTCACTCAAATCCTTATGCTTGAAAAAGGTTCACTTGCTCACTAGTATATCCCACCCACGGGATATATCCAGCCACCGTTGTTACAAGATATTGTAAACGTAGCTGTTGGGAGAATGTCTAAATCGTAGTTAGTCTAATCTGTATGAATTACCCCAAGGAAACCCACCAAGCATAGGGAGAACTCCCCACCGGGAAACAGACCCGAGGTGGGAAACGAACCCGGATGCAGAGGAGGTGCAAGGGAACCCCCTAGAAGCTCCTTTTATTAGTAATCATCCGCTCAATTAATGTTCTGTTACTAACCCATTTTGCTCTAGAATCAAACAACCAGATGTGAAAGACATGTTAAATCATATGGATCTGTTATTGTTCAGCCTGAAGTGCACACAAGAATCTGAGGGTTGTAATGGCTTTGTGCGTGCTTAAGGCTTCGGAATACTGATCACAAGGTTGTGGGTTCAAATCTCATAGCCGTTAACATTACAATAACTACAGGACGTACGAGACAGATGGGACAGATGTTCAGTCGCTGCTGCCAAAATTCATTGGTACGGATTAAATTGTGTTTTTCACGGATAATGTCTTCTGGTCGAGCGATCTGACGTGCAGCAGAAGTGGAATAGAGTGAGGTTGCTTAGACAGCCAGAGGGATCCGAGAAGGATCGGCTTCACCATTGGGATAAATGACGTGATATGAAGTGACAAAGGCTCAGTCCTTATGTATGAATTGTAAAGGATTTAACAATGATGATGTATTGTATTACGATGTGTGATGGAAAAAGAAAGAAACCCAGCCGGAGAACAGGCCTGTAGATGTCCTCATCTCTATCTGCTCTTCCAGGAGTGACATTGCCTTTCTTTAAATGTTTCGTACCTTTTCTCCTTCTTTCGGTTTCTATTCTCCAGAGTTCCCCGTGTCGGTCGGTGGACAAAGCTGAGCTCTAAAATGGGGAATGCTTAAATAAATTATGTAGCTGCCACTAAGTAATTCCCCTTTGTACTCACCTGCGGAGAGGTTCGGCTTATAAGCCGCGTTCTTGTAACCCTGCGAAGATGAGACAAAGCATTCGCTGTCACTTACAGTATTGTTGAAAGAATTGTATAATAGAAAAAAAGGACATCATTTGTCAAGGTTTTTTTTTTTTTTTGCTGGTACGTTGAGTGGAAGAGAATGTGTGTAGGGAAATGAGGTGACCCTGGGCCTTTGAAGTGCATGACCATCATTCCAATACCTGCAGCACTGAATAGAACCCCGGATAATGTAAAAACGCTCATCTGTAACAGAGCGCTGCTTCCTTTGAAGCTTTATTCTGGGAGCACGGAGGAAAATCGAACCAGACAAAAGGTTCAGTGCTCGCACCAGAGCACTTACTGTGTACCAATTCACGCTGTACTTTACTAATGCTGTTCTACGCGTTGAACCTTCAATTCGATCCGTCGCTTACAAACATACTGTAGGGTACTATTCGATTATACGGTATGAGTGCACAGTATGTTTTGGGTGCACAATGTCATATATTCATGCAGTAATATTTTTGATGGGGGGGCATTTTGCATGTACAGGAATTTGCCAGCTGGCCTTGCTGGCGTGGGAAGTTTTTAATCAATTAGTGAAAGGCCACAAGCAATTGCGCAAAAAAAAAAGAAAAAAAAAAAAAGAAACTGGGGCTCCATAAGGGAAGGTCAAGAGAAAGTGGAAAATAAATTAAAGGTCTGAATATTTCTGTCTCTCCGCGTTTCCGCTGCAGTTAAGACTGCACTCGGTACATTATTTCATTTATTTTTTCCAGCAATGCTGTTGAAGTCTTGAATGTTATTATTCCAGTGTGGTTGGTTAACCGTATGTTTCCAAAGCCCAGGTTTCAGTTGCACAATTTTCACTTTGGCTTCAAACATTGCCGCCTTGCACCTCCAGGGTTTGGGTTTGATTCCCGCTTTGGGCGTCTGTGAGTTGCCACGTGCTTGGTGGGTTTCCTCCGGGTACTCCGGTTTCCTCCAACAGTCCAAAGACCTGAATGGCCTTTCAGACCCATTGCGCATGTCAATGTGCAGGTGAATGTTGACTGGAGGTCCTACCACGGTTGTAAAAATGGGAATAAATACAAAAGTCATCATTGGCCTCCACGGTCCTTTGTGGGACTACAGAGGTTCCTAGATGGATGGATAGATGCATAGTTTAAAAATTATGGTTCTGACTCGCTCTGATATTATTAGCTATGGTGTGGCAATTAAACCAAAAGGCAAAAGATGGTGACGGTACATAAAGGCATGGAAAATGACTGAGGAATTGTTACTGCCATGGTCAGCAGTGATATTACTGTACATGACATGCTCTGACTTTATTAACACTACAAGAACAAATAGTTTGTAGTAGTCGATTTACTACAAATTGACTACAGGTAGGTCTACAGGAAACATAGACTAACTGGCGACTGGGCTGACCAAAAAGATTGGAAAAACATTGCCGTATCTGATGATTTCTTCTCTGATGGTAGAGTTACAATTTGGTGTACACAAGGTGAAGGAATGGATCCATCCTGCTTTGTATGAACAGTTCAGGCTGCTGGTGGTATAAGAGTGTGGGGGAGATTTCCTTGCACACTTGGTGTCCCAATTGAAATATCATTGAGATTCCTGATCGGATCCCTTTATGACCACGTGATAAGGCACCGTGTTATCACCAAAGTTAAATTAGTCTGGTTTACTGAACATGGCAACGATGTTCACTGTATTCAAACGGCCTCCACAGTCACCAGATCTCAATCCAAGAGGACACATTACATCACATCAAGGCCCTTGGCAGACACTTTCATCCAGAGCGACATTTGAGCAGGCGGCACGGTGGTGTAGTGGTTAGCTCTGTCGCCTTGCACCTCCAGGGTCCGGGCTCGATTCCCGTCTCTGTGTGCATGGAGTTAGCATGTTCTCCCCATGCTTGGTGGGTTTCCTAAAGACCTGCAGTTTAGGATAATTGGTGTTCCCAAATTGGCCGTAGTGTGTGAGTGAGTGTTATATGTGTGTGCCCTGTGATGGATTGGCACCCTGTCCAGGGTGTATCCTGCCTTGTGCACTAAGTCTCCTGGGATAGTCTCCAGGCTCCCGGAATCCTGAATACAGGATAAATCGGTATAGACGATGAGTGAGTGAGTGAGTGAGTGAGTGATACTGTACATTTGAGCAGTTGAGGGTCAAGGGCCTTGCTTAAGGGCCCAACAGGGACAACTTGGTGGTCGTGGGATTTAAACCTGGGACTTTCCAAGCCGTACCGTAGTCCAATGCCTTGACCACTGAAATACCCCGATACCTTTAGCATGTAGAGGAATGGGAGATTCGCATCATGTACGTGCAGACAACAAATCTGCAGCAACTGCATGAGACTTTCCATAAAGTCAATATGGAACAAAAAATCTTTAAGGAATGTTTCCAGGACTTGAAAAACTAAGACAGTTCTAAAGGCAAAAGTGGGTCCAACACGGTAATAGCTACAGTAGGTGTACCTAAAAGAAGAAATTATCAGTGAGTGGCACCAGTGGCAAACTTACAGTACAGACCAAAAGTTTGGACACCCCTTCTCATTCAGCGAGTTTTCTTTATTGTGTTCTTTATTGTGTTCTTTAGCCCAAACGCGTCTCTTCTGCTTGTTGCCTGTCCTTAGCAGTGGTTTCCTAGCAGATCTTCTACCATGAAGGCCTGATTCACACAGTCTCCTCTTAACAGTTGTTCTAGAGACGTGTCTGCTGCTAGAACTCTGTGTGGCATTGACCTGCTCTCTGATCTGAGCTGCTGTTAACCTGCGATTTCTGAGGCTGGTGACTCGGATGAACTTATCCTCCGCAGCAGAGGCGACTCTCGGTCTTCCTTTCCTGGGCCGGTCCACATGTGAGCCAGTTTCTTTGTAGCGCTTGATGGTTTTTGTGACTGCACTTGGGGACACTTTCAAAGTTTTCCCAATTTTTCAGACTGACT
>JAAGKR010010102.1:3193-24029 GCA_011419295.1 Clarias macrocephalus
TATATATATATATATATATATATATATATATATATATATATATATATATATATATATATATTTTTTTTTTTTTTTTTTATATACCTACCCCTATTAAAGGCTCTGGGGACTTTTATGCTATTTTTATAAGTCTACTCTTTTAACCTGTGCTTCCTATGTACAGTATCAGCACATGTATATGCTTCCACTAAGCCGTAGTGCTGCACTGCACCGTGTGTCTTTGTGATCCTAAACATAATGCAGTGGCTGTACAGTATGTCACATTTTACAGTGCAGAGCTGAAGGAAAATATATATACTTGTACTTGTATGCATCCACTTATTCATACATCCATACTGTATACAGTAGTGTAAGAAAGTCATAGGCCCTGTTTTTTTTTTTTTTTTTGTTTGTTTTTTTACATTTGTTTGTTTGCCGGTTTGGTTGTTGTTTCGGCAAAACTTTTCTCAGGACTTCATTGTTGAGTCAGTACAAAAACATTTATGATTTTTAGATATAAAACTCAAGCACAAGTTGCACTTCGGACCAAAGGATCCTCAACACGTTGTCACACCAAATACTGACTTTCTTCCATTAATTCCTGTTTACTGGGCTTTATATGTTTGTTTTATTTTATTTTATTTTTATTTTATTTATTTTTTTTGAGACACCTTGAATTTATTTGCATGCAACTTTTTCATAATGATGTATATCAGCTCGGAGTTAATTTGCAAGCTGTGTGGATAAATTTCTTCTAAATCCACAATACTTTTGCACACAGTAATACACGTTAGAGATCTCAATCACCAGGGATCCCTAATTCTATACATACTGTATGGCTATACAGTAAAAGTCTTGAGCAAAATAAATAAATAAATAAATAATTAAATTAATTAATTCTAACTTAAAGCATGAACCAGTAAGAAAGAGGTGTGACCGATGATCAGGCCAGTGATGTTTTTAGGGTGATTGTTACATAAACAAACACTGTTTATATTGTACCTTCAGGCACTTTGCAGCCTATTGTAGTAAATTTAATTTAATATAATGAAATGAAAAAGGGCTCAAGACTTTTGAAAAAAAAATTGTGTTGGTGTGTAGGAGTTACTACGGTTCACTACAGCATCTTTGATTATTTTCCTGAATTTTTTTTATTTATTTTTTGGATAAATAATTATTGAATGTCGATATTTTATCATTTTATATAATATCAAATTAATAATATGCAATATGGATTTAAAAAAAAATCTATAACAAATAATATCATTAGACCCATAATTTTCTTGGACATCAGTGTAACACTTTTATCATTTGACATACAGTAAATTCACTTGAAATCCATTTTCGCCTCTGACTCTGGGATAAATTGATCAGCATTTTACATGATTTCTTTTGATACATCCACAGCACTTTACTGCCTTGTCGTTCCTTGTACTGTACCTTCCTCGTGATATTTTGTGATGTGATCGGTAGTCTCTAATATGAAACAGACAAGACAAAATCATCTAAATAGTGCATTGTTGTTGAAGTTTAATGATGCTGAGCTTGGTATAATTACAGACAGAGCAGGCAAGTCCATCAAACTGAATTTTGTTTTTCCTTCCTATCATTCTTTGCAAAAAATTAAGCTTGCTCATTTCATCAAACTGCTTGCATTTGTTTAAGCAATCTACTGTCTACTCAGTGAGAAATCTTTGATGTACTCTTCACTGTTTTGTACCTAGGCATTGTTTTATCTGCATCTGATTGTCTTTCTTTTGTTTCAAGTGTGTCTTCCTTCTGGAATCTGCAAGCAAAAGTCAGTAATGTTGGTGTACAAACTACATTCCTTTTAAACTTTTCAGCATGTTGTAGTATTTGCTAATCTATGTTTAATTCTATCCCCAGGTGTTTTTCATGTATACTGTATCTGTCGACGCTGAACCTAAAACCCCAGACAACCGCCACAAACTGGGGAACAAAGGCTTGAAAAAGGATATGAGGTCCATACCAAACAAATAATCTGACCTCATGCCTTCAGATCAAAGTTAGTGAAAGCATTTTTACAGCGGATGTGACTGTATACATTTATAGGGATTTATGTCATGAGGAGCTTATGTACTGTATATGTCCTGAGCAATAACATTAATTAAAGTGTTACCACAAATGAATTATAATAGAATATGACTTTACATGGTGTCATGCTTACAGCTTTCTCTTTTTTACTTGGTTAAAAAAAAATAAAAATAAAAAGAAGAAGAAAAATCTGCAGTTAGAATCCACACTTCCTACTAGCATGAAAACAATCATGCAATGACTTGAAGTGATTTTCATAAGGTTCATCCATCAGACTTAAAACCAGGTCACCTTTTTCAACACCACCTCAATGAAAATACCGGTTCCACACACAAGGATTGTTTGCCATGTTGCCACCTCTATACAAATATTACTCTGTTTGTTTCCATAGTACCAGCTCGTTCACAGAGACTGGTATGGGACACGCATGAACGATACTGAATGTGATCAAAGACTGTATTTAAAAATGTGTTGTTATTTAGCAAAACAAAACTTCTAATCATTTACTTGGTAAAGTTTTTGTGACAGCAGACCTTCCGGATTCTTGTTGTTGTTGTTGTTGTTTGTTGGTTTTTGTCAAAGTTCTAGGATACAGACAAAAGAAACCCTGGTGATGGAGCTGTTAAAACCTCCTATAAAGTTATAACAGGAGTAGCTTGTTTAATGCAGCATTAATCTGCGAGATTAATACTGTGCAAAAGTTTTGCGCACCCCCACCTCATTTCTTCATATATAAAATAATAATAATAATAATAATAATGTTACAAATGTTTTACCGTGACAGGCTGCAAAATGACGAGACATTAAAAATTATTAGTTCATGTAACATATATGTAACATTATGTAGCGACCTCATAATAATAATTCATGTGTCACTGTGTGACTTACTGTAGGAAAGACAAAAAAATCCTCTGGAATTGCTCAGTCACAGGGACTGGACTAAAAAATCACAACTACATTAAAAATACAAGAAAGTCTGGCTTTTTACAAGCAAAATAGAAACAAATGAAGGGGGCTCAAGAGTTTTGCACGGTATAACTGTGTACAGATTGTGTACAGTATAACAATCCTGGTTATATAATGAAGAAAGAAAGACTAATGTTTCTGGCCTTTCCAAGCAATGGTTTAAAACTTCCATGATCAGTTCTTTTTTTTTTTTAAATATCGGTCTCCTTATATGTTAAACCAGTGTGCAGAAGACAAACATCATGGCACCTTACCTTCTAGCAGTCTTATTCTAGTATCTTTATTTATTGCAGTAAGAGTGCAAAATTGCTTTCTATTAATAATTGGTAACTTATTTTCCCCTATTTTTCTTTTTGTTTGTTTGTTTGCTAAGTAATTGTACTTATTAATACTGAAATGTTGTAAACTCTATAAGGCAATAACATGTGATATCATTCTGCTATCACATTTTCTTTTATTGTTATGTTGTTCATATAATTTCTCTAAAAAATACCATATATGACCTCCACATATTTATTGAAGTTCAAAGCCTGGGGAGGGGGGGGGGGTGGGAGAGGGGCATGTATTTCATTTTTCTTTACAAACTGAAATAGTCATAAACAATCCATGTATTAATTAATCTGTTCAAAATGATCATTTGTGTAAATAAATAGTGTTTATACTTCACACTCTTTATAAGATGATTGCTGACACTTGCACTGCCCATAGCCATTTATGATTACAAGTGCACCATCATTGTGAGTCATCTCATACTCGTTATAGGGCAGCTGAGTGGCCGGGTCCGCCATAGGCTGCCGTTCCTGTGTCTGGTTCTGTTGCCTGTTCTGAATGGTCAAGCAGTGGTGGGTTCGTCGTATAGAGTGTGGGCAGCACTTCCATGAGATGTACACCATGAAAATTATGAGAAAGAAGAAAAACAAAAGGGCCATGGTACCTACAATTATTGTCTGGGTTACTACCATGTTGTCCATCAAAGCAGAGTCATCAGTAACATCTTCCAACTCAGCTGTGGTGGTAGCCATTGTGGTTTGTGGGTTTTTAGAGGTTGTAACAGAAGTTGTGAAAATGCTAAAACTCCCCAAATTCTCTGCATAGAAGTCTTGCGTCGGTGTCTGCATATTCCCAAACAACGATCTTGTGAACTGTTGGGGTAACGTGGCCTCCACCGTGGTGCTAGTCAGAGCAACAGGTGCTAAAATGTTTTCACAGAGTTGGAATCCATGAACTGCATCAAGTATTTCCTCACCCTGTGTGAACTCAGGGCTGTGGCATAGGATGGGTTGCTCCCATCGACCCTTGAACCTACTAAGCCAACTGGCCAAGTTGCAGATTCTGTTGGTACATTCCCAAAGGTTGCTGGACAACCCGATGATGTTGAGGGACCTCCACATATCCATGGTTTGGGTATCAAGGCTGGTCAACTTGTTGTTATCCAGAAGCAGAACCTTAAGGTTCGGTAAAGTTTCAAAGACTTCAGGGGTTAGAGCTCGTATTTCATTCCCAGTTAGATCCAGTTTCTCCAGAGTGGTCCACTCCCACTCCATGGTACATGTTAAATTGTTAATCTTGTTCCACTGAAGATAGAGGTACTGGAGGGCGACAAGACGTGGGAAGTGAGCCAGATTGATCTTGGTCAAGTGGTTGTGTTCCAAATGAAGTTCCTGTAGCTTTATTAGCCCGGCGAATCCGTTCCGAGCCAGGCTGCGAAGCCGGTTGTTGCTCAAACCAAGATATTCCAGGCTCCAGCAGTCCCAGAAGGCTCGCACAGGCATAGTCCTCAGTGAATTTGACCTCAGGTGGAGGATCTGGAGCTTCCGGAGCCCGTGAAACAGCTCGGGCTCCAGCGCCGTCATCTGGTTGAAGGATAGATCCAGGATTTGAAGGTTGATGAGGTGGATGAAGGTTGTGTTGGGCAGTTTGGTGATGCGATTGGAACTTAGGTTCAGGTCCTTGAGCTTGTAGAGCCCCTGGAACGCATCCTCATGCACAGTGTGTATTTGATTGTGGTCCAAGTGGAGCCAGGTTAGCTGGCTGAAGCCAAAAAACTGGTCAGGGCTCAGCTCAGTGAAACTGTTGTGGCGGAGCGAGAGTCCCAGGGCTCCTGTGTCCACGCCGTCTGGGGGCGCCAGGAGTCCCTGCGTGTCGCAGTAAAACTGCAGGTCCTCGCAGCGGCATTTCTGAGGGCAGGCTGTGCATGACGCAGGAGGGAGGCACAGTAGCATGCTGATCACACAAAGTGCTGCTGGTGCTTGTCCCACCAATGGCCACCTTGAAATGAAAACCTGTATGGGTTTAAAGATAAAGCATATCTGATCTGATCTCACACAGAGGGGAAAGGGGATGCATGTATATCTGTGTCTACACTGTTTGATGTATGCCAGCAAATATTAATGTTAATGCAAAATGCAGAATTTGATGTTTGTAGTGTTTTATTAATACAAGCATTAAAATAATTTTGCCAAAAGCCTGAATGCATGCATTAGTCATTGAGCTGTTGCAGATGCTAAATCTGTTGCTCATTTGCAAATTTCTGAATAGATTCCATGCTCATTTCATTCTATTTTCTCCATATTTATGCTGCATTTGGGAATCATAATTGAATGAATTTACCAGCAACATTTCACTTATCATTATCAAATCTTGTGAAAGTGGAAGTCTAAACACCAAGTTTGGCTGCTTCAGAATTGTGAAATGGCGTAAGAAAAACAACGTTTTTAGAGCACGAGCAGTCTACTGCCTCGCTCTCTCCCTGCCGTATTTTCAATCCGCTCTTCATTTTCTATTCAGGTCCAGACTGTGTAAATCAAAGAGCTAACTTACCCATTCTTTTGTGAACATCAGTGACTGCATTCAACTGTCCTTTTCTGCGGACTTCTGGAAAAGCCAGACGAAGGACAAATCCAAGGGGAAAAAAGCCAGTGGAGTAAATGCAAAAAGAATTAAAGAAACACCAAGCCTTCTGATCTGAAACAAATTAAGAGATTCCATGGTGTATTTTGGTCTTTATCCAGAGCTGTGGGGCTGGAAGATAGCGAGCTGCAGAGAGCGAAGTGTTGTCGATCATCCGTGCCATTTATCCCTCTCTCGCTTGCTCATTCTGGCTCGTGCTCTTTCTCTCTCTCGCGCGCTGTCTCTCCACTCCCTTTCTCACTTGCGTTCTGCCTCGCACTTGCAATATGCTTGCCCGTCTGATTCAGTCTTTCCCCTGCATTTATTTTCTTTGACGCAACATCTACTGAATATTGATCATTTCAGCGTGTTGTGTAAAAAACAACAACAACAAAAAAAAACACAGCTTAAATGATAACTGTAATTCTCTTACTGCCTATCTCCCATCTAGTCAGCTGGTCTCTCATTAGAGATATGTGCGTGTGTGTGTGTGTGTGTGTGTGTGTGTGTGTGTGTGTGTGTGTGTGCGCGCCTGTGTGCGCCTGTGTGCGTGTATGTGTGGTGCTATGCCTCCCTGTGGAACTCATTTCCATTTCCATCTCTGGTAGAGTCATTTTAATACAGATTGGTTAAATTCTAGACTATATCATTAAATTCCATTTTTATAATTAGTTATAGCGGTGATTATACAGTATATAATGTCGTCTGTGTGTGTGTGTGTGTGTGTGTGTGTGTGTGTGTGTGTGTGTGTGTGTGTGTGTGTGTGTGTGTGTGTTTTTCCTTTCATTTGAGGTTTTTTTTTTCTTTTTCTTTTTCCAGCAAGTAGCGTTGTTGTCTCATGAGTCACAGGTTCCCGGTTCGATCGTGAGTTTGAGTTCCTCATATCCATGTCAGTGTCCTTCAGGTTTTATTCCAATGAGCGTGTGCATGGTCTCTTTGCAATTGGCTGGCTTTTTATTCAGTTTATTCTTACCTCACACTCTGAGAGCCTCCTGGAATATATCAGGAGTCCACCTACCCCCGGGATAAGTTCTTGATCCACTTTTGTTTAGATAATAAATTACAGGTGTCATACAGTTACAGACAAGGGCAGTACTCCTCCCCACCAGCAGAGGTCAGTGTCTGCTGAATTCTAGTCAGTTGCTCGTTTCCTGCAGTCATGTGATTAGACGTTGCTGTTCCGCTACCTTGATGATCCTACAATGTCTAACCGCCAGGAAATTCGCAATAGCGCGACCAATAAATATAACATCATTATTTATGCTGAAGTTTCAAGCTAGTGAGGTTTCACTCAAAAACAGAGATATGAATCCAAAGTCCCTGGATTAACCTTATCATTTAGTTTCAAAAACGTCAAAGAGAAATATCATTATCTCCATGATTAATATGAACTGTAGTCTTGTTTCGGTATTTTGTAAATGTGAACTATTATTTAAAAGCAACTATTATTGCATTATTATAACCTGTAACACCTAGTGCTGTATACATTATATCATAATGCATTACAGAAGTTACAATCATGAAAAGCAATTTTATGGAGAAATGGTTTATAACGACTGTCGAGCTTACACAAGTGAAATAAATATTTGCTGCACCATCAGGAATGCTCTCACATCTTGACTGATTGTGAGCTCGACAGGGCTTCATGATAGCACCATTTAATGGCTGCTTTCCACCTGAATCTGTAATCTTGGTCAAAGTCAGCAGGGATTCTGTACAAATACATGTTTTCGTTGATGTTCTTTTTTTTTCACAACAGGTTTTTAAATGGTTTTATAGACACAAAGCAAACGATGTGGAGACAAGCTGATCATGGCGAAGCAATAGCATCAATTGGATACGCTCTATTGGTTTATTCTCTATTTAAACTTATAATAAAGGTCATTTTATTGTTCTTTGCAAACTCTTGCCTTTATATTGAGGGGTGCAAGTTCTGAGATGTTTAGTGCTTCCTTTGCGATATCATGTTCAACAATAATGTTTTGACAATTTATACAAATCCATTGTAGATGTGTACAGATCTTCACCATTGTCCAGAATGTTACCACTGGTTGATTTTGAATAAAAGAGACATTCTTTAACTTATGTGCTTATGGCACATGACTGTATATTCAATGCTCATGACACCACTTTACATTCAATATTTATATCCGATATATATATATATACAGTACAGACCAAAAGTTTGGACACCCCTTCTCATTCAGCGAGTTTTCTTTATTGTGTTCTTTCTCGTGTTCTTTAGCCCAAACGCGTCTCTTCTGCTTGTCGCCTGTCCTTAGCAGTGGTTTCCTAGCAGATCTTCTACCATAAAGGCCTGATTCACACAGTCTCCTCTTAACAGTTGTTCTAGAGACGTGTCTGCTGCTAGAACTCTGTGTGGCATTGACCTGCTCTCTGATCTGAGCTGCTGTTAACCTGCGATTTCTGAGGCTGGTGACTCGGATGAACTTATCCTCCGCAGCAGAGGCGACTCTCGGTCTTCCTTTCCTGGGCCGGTTCGCATGTGAACCAGTTTCTTTGTAGCGCTTGATGGTTTTTGTGACTGCACCTGGGGACACTTTCAAAGTTTTCCCAATTTTTCGGACTGACTGACCTTCATTTCTTAAAGTAATGATGCCACTCGTTTTTCTTTACTTAGCTGCTTTTTTCTTGCCATAATACAAATTCAAACTCTTTGAATGAGAAGCTGTGTCCAAACTTTTGGTCTGTATATATATATATTGTAAATTCTTAAGTAAATCATCACAGGATTGAACCACATAGGTATCAGTGCATCCCCAGTGTGTGGTCTTGTTGCCATGACAATGCAGACGACCAGACAGACTTTGATCATAGGACTTAATATAGCAGTCTGGCGATTCACCTAGTTCCAGACATGAAAGTTACAGCCTGCTTTCCCTTGAACTTTTTTATTCATACGGTCCCTAAAACTAATCATTTTAAATTAAGCCACTGGCTCTAATATAGCCTCATGAAATATTGTAATGTATTAGAGGCTCTTTGTTGCATCTATGGTTTGTACTTTTACTGCATCAAAGACTTTTGCATTGCAAAGACTGCATTGATGAGGTTAGTTTAAAAACAGCATACAAAAATGCATGGCATATTCAGTATCTTTGACGTTCACCTTCATCAATTTAACACAGCAATTAATAATCTCGATGCTCTTTACTAATTGTTGTGCTCATAAGTCATAGTCAGCTTTGGCCACTGAAGTAATATTCTTATAACCGGGCTTTAATTTTTTTTTCAAGAAATAGTAGCCAAAATGAGAGGAGAATAAGCCATGAAGATGGTGGACAGTCATGTAATGTTCCTCTCTATGCCTCCAATATTCTGCGGTTGAATCCCAAATAGTGTTGAATGGAAAGCTAATGCCCAATGTAGGGTGCACATTCCCTTCAAGTAGTACCCTTGATAGGGATTAGAGACGGATTTGGCATTCAGCCTTGTGCTAGTTAGCTTTGTAGCTGTGAACAGGACAACCTGGACAGTTCAGAGGCAATTCGGAACGACTTAAAGGCAATTATTATAGAGACAATGTGTTGTTTAAGATGACATGACATCATCAGATGTGTTTTCCTAATGAAAGTGCTCGATAATTGGGATTGAATATAGTAGAGTCCACAGTACTGGACATTCCTATATCTTTCTGTAAAGTCGCTTTGTTAAGATCTCCACTATAAAAGTAAAGTTGAATTGATAAGTTGGTCTTTCGGCTGCTCCCGGCAAGATGTCGCCACAGCAGACTACAAGCTTGGCACAGGCTTTTATGCAAGTAAAATACTCCCAACACTCCCATTTATCTGCGCTTGGGACCGGCACTGCATCTAGTGGCTGGGAATTGAACCCGGACATTCTGCATAGCAGGAGAAACAGCTACCACGTAGTCCCCAGTGCCCCTCAAGTTGAACTGATACATTTGTCGTTTTTGCTGGTGTTTTGGAGATGTTTGGGTTTTCAAAGACTTTCATTTGAGGTCTGAGTTAATACATCCTCTGACCAACCCCATGGCGGCGCTGTTTCTTGTCTCGCATTTTTAACTCTTTAAATAGAATCGATTTTGCTACTTAATTGATCATTTTTCGATTCAGAATTGATTCACACTTTTTAAATGCCTAAGTAAACTTTATTATTCAATGGTTTAAAATTGACTCCCTTTTTACTCAAACAGCTTTTAGAGAAAATGCAATCGGCTTGCATCTTCTGAAAATGCTCACGGTTTCTTGGAGAGTATCACTTGTTCATTGAGATCATGGGTGGTTGTTGTAACACCATCATCTACTGAAATTGAGCGTGGAGCAGATCACCTTCTAGATTTAAAAAAAAAGAGAGAGAAAAAAAAAGATTATCCCTTTGAATGAGACAAAAATGATCACAAGACCACAAGTTGCCTATACCACTTTATTCTGTATACAGGGTGTTTCAAAGTTTATTAGAAACGTTGAGTAGTTTTCAATTCTTCAAACCTGTAAGAAATAAATCGGTGCTTGAGACAAATCAGACAAACATAAGTGCTGTTGAATCGGCTTCAAAACCGCAGCGCAACAAAATGAAATTGAATCAACAAGCTATTTATGATTTACACCTCCAGCAGCCTCATCTTTTAACCTTGACAGTAATAAGATAAAATAGAGATAGGAGTTGTACTGGTATCATTTATTTAATTTGCTATTCTCTTGTAGAAATTATAAAATGATCTCACTATTTTGGTTAATTTGAAGTTTTTGTGTGTGTGTGTGTGTGTGTGTGTGTGTGTGTGTGTGTGTGTGTGTGTGTGTGTGTGTGTAAAGAAAACATGACCACATTTTCAAAGTTAAATGTCCTGCCACAAAATAAGGTTTTTTTTTGTTTTTTTTTTTACAATACTTCAAATGGATGATACTATGAATTAATTTTGTTTTGTGAATTATGAATTAATTAATTCATGAATTAGTTTAGTTTAATTAGTTTAATTAATAGTGCCATACTTGGTCCAGAATAGCATTCCACCAAGTACAAATTTTGAGTTTGTCTCAACACATAGAGTCTAATTACACAATTACAATTAAACTCTATGTAATCATACTTAGTTGTGCAGAAACATCTAAGCAAGTGTTTCATTCTTGCACCTTTATTGCCTCGAGAATAATCAATACAGAAGTTAACAGCCTATGATCTTTCCTATGATCTTGCTGACAATGTTAGGAAACTTGTACAAGTTTTACTCGTTCGGCTTATGCCATTAGACTGTAGACTGAAATGAATTAAGACCGATGGTGTTTCAGACCTCTGGGCCATGTCCTCCCCAGTGGTTTATGTGATCTGGTTTAAAGGGTGATGGTGAAGGAAATTTTGCTACCACAGTCATGTTTCATTGACTTTCACAAATTTCCCCAGCGGCAAAAAGTCCGGCCCCCAGGGCTCTTACTCTACGGTGATTTAGGTTCCTGCAACATGTGAGCAATTTAACCGAGTCCTATGAATCACAACCAGAGGTGTGTTCCTCAAAATAGAACACCTGCTCCAGGCACGCTGTCAGGAAGTGGTTTTGAAATCCCAATGATCTTGCCTGATTTGGTTTCTTATCAGCGGAAACCATTCCAGCAACATCGCTGCTCTGCAGAACCTCGGGTTGTGACACCATATCAAATGTTATGAATTGTAACAAGTTTCTGGTGCTTGGAATTTATAGCCGCCTTAATGTTTTGTTCAAATGCTCCATGAAGCATGAGGAAGCTCCAAACATCCGAACAATAAAAATTTACAAAAAGTGTACTATGTGTACTGTATTTTGTCACATATGAAATTTCCTGTGTCAAAAAAAATAATAAATGAATAAATAAAATACTAAACCACATGGGTTTTCCTTTCATTCGAAAAGCCAGTGAAAATGTATCACAGTTTTCTATCAAATGTACTACCAAAGCTGCTATAAATGATCAAGAATAACACTTTATTTTATAGTTTATTAAGATCTGACTAACCCTAAAAGCCACACAGGAACGCAATAATAATAATAATAATAATAATAATAATAATAATAATAATAATAATAATATATTTTTTTTATCATCCATGGAATTCAAATAGAAATCTGCATCCAGAAATACAGCATATAGGAATATGGTTTTGAAACTCACATTTGAAATCCGTGTAAATGTGTGCTTTCCGATGATTGACTTGTGTCCATGAAGTGAGATTCAAAATCGCCGTCACACTTTCCCAATCCTATTGTTTCCACCTAATCTTGTAAGGATTCATAGTAGCACGGGTAACGCGCCTGGATTTCAATTCCCCTAAAAACTTCACACGACCTCTTCCTTGTTAACTTGTTATGCATTGGGCCTCCTGCAGGAAGCAGTAAGTGAACAAATTTTCTCTTATTTTTGACTATATCCATTTGTGTTTCTTGTTTCGTTCATACCTATTAATTTCTGGGTTTCATCATTGTTTCCTTATTTTTGCTCTTCTCTTCACTGAACCATAGCTTTAGAATTGAGAAAGAGAAAAAAAAAGTGTCTTATGTCATTACAGTAAACATGCACCTGCTTTTATATTGTGTTTAGGGGGTGTTACTTATGCTAATTAGATGGTAATTACATGCTAATCCGATGCACCTCCACGGTAAGATCAAGTGGGATTTATCATTCAGCTCACCTGGGTAAGAGCAGACTGGGATGGTTAAGGACATTTAGTGGATTTTTTTTTCCCCCTTATCAGAAAATTGAGAGAAATGTTAAGAGAAATTTAAGGGAATGTTACACATCCTCCTTATTATGCAAGAACTGTGATGAACTTTAATGGGATGCCTGGATATTTATAACAAAAACAAAACAAACAAAAAAAACACCAGCACTCTGAGTTTTTGTTTCTTTTTTTTTTTTTTTTTTTTTTTTTACAGTTTTACGTCTATCCTAGACATTTGACATTTTCAGTATCTGCAGTGTTTTGCACTAATAATTAATTGCAATACTCCTTTGGTCTATTTTTATTGATATCTGGGATTTTGGCTAAGTTCAGGGGTGTAATTATAATCAGCCCTTTGTTATTTACCTGTTTGCTTCTTACTGTAAGTTTGATTGCTGTAGCCCTCCATCATGACCCTGACTGTTTAAAAGCATCGTATGAATGAATTGAAATCTGTTTCTTCTTACCTTCTTACCTTAAAGTGAAGAAAGAAGTTATGCTCCGAACAGCACAATGGAAAGATTTGTTTAGACTTTAACATTTTTTTTTCTTTCTTTTAACCTTTACTGTGGTTAATTTGTTTCATGCAGAAAAATCATGTTTCTTTTTCAGGTAGGAAGGATGAAGGGGAGAAAAGAAAAATGCTATCATGGGATAATTGTCCATAACCCATTAAATGACAGTGTTTTTTTTTTTTTATGTTCACTTATATCCCTTATGTCTCCATATGGAACGGGAACATGTCACAATGACATTGAATCCATTTATTTATTTATTTATTTTTTTTTTTTTTTGCATTGCAATTTGTTGGTTTGTTTAATAAAGGGTAGACTCTACAAATCAAAGTAAAGACTAGAGGAGCTTTCCTGACCCCTCTGAGGCTTTTTTAGCCATAAATCATAAACTCTGCCCCAAACAAAATCCACAGATATCAATATTAACATTAACGTTAACATTATAACTTAATATCACGCTGCTGTTCACAGTCAAGTTTTCTCTCAAGATATTGTTTATTAAGGGATTTTCCAGGGTCGGGACTTTAACACAGCCAGTAAGTGTTCTGCTGTGGGAATGATGCCAGTTCTGAAGTGATGTTCTACCTGCACCACCAATGCTAAATATTATTTCTCCACCTAGCACCACTACATCCATTTAGGTGAACTATGCAATCCCTTACTCAATGAAAATACATTTCTCTATATGTTAACTGTCACTATATTACATGATTTAGTGTTCCAGACAATTTACTGGTAAAATTAAAAGATTTTATACCGTGTTATCATCATCATCATCATCATCATCATCATCATCATCATCATCATCATCGTCATGCCTAAAAGACCAAAATTATCTGGTTTCAAACATAAAAAGAGGATATGTACGTTAAATGCTTTAACACACACACACACAGACACACACACACACACACACACACACACACACACACACACACACACACACACACACACACACACACACACACACACACACACACACACACAAACTGTATTTTGGCTTCCTCGAATTCTTTCAGAAGAAGAAATGTTGGAAGACGGGTTAAATTCTGATGATTGCCTGTTTCCTTGCCAGCCAATCAGAATTGACCTTCTTCTAGACTACGACAGGTCCGGTTTTGCAGCACAGTGTCAGGCAGTGTCAGCTTGTCTGCTATGTTGTTGGAAAGACAGGGTTTGAGTGAGTGAAAACAATGTGTATTCTCTTAATGGGAATACTTTCAGGCCAGACGACACTCTTAAGCTCATTTGCTATTTGATTTCATTTTGTAGTGCACATACAGTAATGGAATCAACTAGAAAGCAAAGGTGCATACTCATAGCAAGTCCCTAAATTCATTGAAGAATAAAGGTTTTTTTGTTTTTCTGTATCTGGGTGGCTGGGAGATGGATACTTCCCACCCCGGATATATACTGAACAAAAATATAAACGCAACACTTTTGTTTTTGCTCCCATTTTTTATGAGATGAACTCAAAGATCTGAAACATTTCCGACGTACGCAAAATAACCATATCTGTCAAATTTTGTTCACAAATCTGTCGAAATCTGTAATAGTGAGAGCTTCTCCGTTGCCGAGATAATCCATCCCACCTCACAGGTGCGCCATATCGAGATGCTGATTGCACAGCATGATTATTGCACAGGTGTGCCTTAGACTGGCCACAATAAAAGGCCACTTTGAAATTTTCAGTTGTATCACACAGCACAATACCACAGATGTCGCAGGTTTTGGATGTTCATTTCTCTACCATAAGCCGTCTCCAAAGGCGTTTCAGAGAATTTGGCAGTACATCCAACCAGCCTCACAACCGCAGACCACGTCTAACCACACACTATGCGAAGGACATGTCTTGCACTGCATGAGGCAAATGGTGGTCACACCAGATACTGACTGGTTTTCTGAGTCTCCAGACCCCCCCAATGAAACAAAACCACGTTTCAGAGTGGCCTTTTATTGTGGCCAGTCTAAGGCACACCTATGAGGTGGGATGGATTATCTCGGCAAAGTAGAAGCTCTCACTATCACAGATTTTGACAGATTTGTGAACAATATTTGACAGATATGGTTATTTTGTGTATTTAGAAAATGTTTCAGGTCTTTGAGTTCATCTCATAAAAAATGAGAGCAAAAACAAAAATGTTGCGTTTATATTTTCGTTCAGTATACAGTACAGACCAAAAGTTTGGACACCCCTTCTCATTCAGCGAGTTTTCTTTCTTGTGTTCTTTATTGTGTTCTTCAGCCCAAACTAAACTCTTCTGCTTGTTGCCGGTCCTTAGCAGTGGTTTCCTAGCAGATCTTCTACCATGAAGGCCTGATTCACACAGTCTCCTCTTAACAGTTGTTCTAGAGACGTGTCTGCTGCTAGAACTTTGTGTGGCATTGACCTGCTCTCTGATCTGAGCTGCTGTTAACCTGCGATTTCTGAGGCTGGTGACTCGGATGAACTTATCCTCCACAGCAGAGGCGACTCTCGGTCTTCCTTTCCTGGGCCGGTCCGCATGTCAGCCGGTTTCTTTGTAGCGCTTGATGGTTTTTGTGACTGCACTTGGGGACACTTTCAAAGTTTTCCCAATTTTTTCCCATTTCTTAAAGTAATGATGCCACTCGTTTTTCTTTACTTGGCTGCTTTTTTCTTGCCATAATACAAATTCAAACACTTTGAATGAGAAGGTGTGTCCAAACGTTTGGTCTGTACTGTATATCCGTCATTTCTGTGACAATAACATGAGGGGTCGGGGTGCCATCTCGACACCCAATTGTCATTCACACATTACGGCTGATTAACCTAACCTGCATGGATTTGGATTACCTTAGGAAATGGGGACCAAGCATGGGGAGAACATTCAAACTCCATGCGCACAGATCCGAAATGGGAATCGAACCCTGATCCCCTGTACGTTAGGAGCAAGTCAACCAGAAGTGAGGTATATTTTGTATTACATCCAGTGTTTATTATTATTATTATTATTATTATTATTATTATTATTATTATTATTATTATTGATGTTTTTCAGTTCTAATCTCTAAAACATAGGGTGTTTCATCAACTCTGCCCTTTGTGCTCAATTGAACAGATTTACAAAGAAAAAAAGAAAAAAAAAAGTTACACCTACAGCATGTTGTATTCACTTCCTGCAGCGAGATGATTACAACAGAAGGGAGTTTACATGCAGTAAAAGGGTCGATTCTAACTATCTATCTTTCGGACTTTTGGAATAACTACAGCACTGAATTTCCAAAAAGATAAGTTGCAAACTAAATCATATATCATATTGGATTCACTGAGTCAGCTGCAATGTGTTCACATGGAACAGTTGATTATGACCATCTCACTCAGATGCTCTTGTTAAGGTTGCTTTGTTCAAGATGATTATATTGTATAGGACATACTAGAACCATCTGAATAATCTACCTTTAATGTATAGCTACTCATCAAGTGAGTGAGCGAGCAGGAGTGAGAGCGATTGATTAAGGTTTCCTTGCACATTACCAATTCAACGCTACCATACATTTTACTCAATCGCCTGCATTTTTTTTTCTGATTTCTAGGCCATGTGTTTGCTTGCTAACACACAAGATAAGCTAAATGTGAAAAAAAAAAAAAAAAAACTTAGACATGTGCATTGAGCATCAGATGCCAGTGACGTAAAAACTGACCAAAATCATTACCAAAAAAAGGATGCAAACTGCATAGAGCATTGTGGGAGCCAGGGGCCTTGTTTTGTTCCACAACTGAGCAAGACTGCTTTGTTCTCAGCCACCTAAAGAACCACGCCAGGACGCATCACGCACCAGGGTTCCTGTTCAAACCGTCTAAACAGCTCACATGAGGAAGGACCCTAACACTGTGGATCCAATTTAAAATAAGTGATTGATACATCTGCAGTCAGACTCCTGTGTATTCTCTCTGCTGGGACTAAAATGTAAATTACACATTTTGTACATCATCTATTTTATGGGGAAGGGTTTTAAAAGGGGGAAATGCACCAAGAATCCATCTCTAGGGATTCTGCTGTTGCAGAGAGAATAGATTCTTTTAAGTATGTAAAAAAAAAAAAAAAAGTGCTGAACAAAGACTATAAATGTCTCTCTCTCTCCTCTCGCTCTCTCTCTCTCTCTCTCTCTCTCTCCTCTCTCTCTCTCTCTCTCCTCTCTCTCTCTCTCTCTCTCTCTCTCAAAATGTGTCTCCATCTTTAGTGCCACGTAGTAAAAGCCCTACTCTAATTAATCAACTCTTTTAAAAGTCAAACACCGTGAAGCATCATGAAATTGCGCACCTTAGTACACGTTTGATGTCTTTTCATAAACTAAAACCTCCAAAAATCCTCTTTGTGTTTTCATATAATTGCCCAAAGTAAAAAGTGACAAGCTCAGTGCCTTTATTGTTTTCTCTTCTTTGTAACACAGCACACATAACCATAACCAGACTGGGGTCATACATCAGTCATAAACCAGGAACTGTGCTCCAAACAGATCGTTTTTTTTTTTTTTTTTTTTTTTTAATTGCTTGATTGAAATAGTTAAATCATTTATTTTTCGATGGTTAAGGCATCCGACTCCTGTTCCCAGGTTCAAACCCCAACACCAATAAATGGCCACTGTAGGGCCCTTGAGCAAAGCCCTCAAATGCTCAGGTGTATTATGAGATAAGTCACTCTGCCAAACAACATGAATGTAATTTCTCTATATAATCCTCCACTACATTAGTGAACTTATCCCAGTGTTTCACTAGTGCCTGGATTCCATCAAGGTACAGCAGAAAGTTTTCTCAGTACTGTACACCGGAGCCATGTTCAGTCTGACTGATTCAAACTCCTTTACTGGCTCAAACATGTACAAACGGCTTGGAGTGAGTTCAGGACTGTATGGTGGACGGACCTGTAATGTGAAAGTGGTGTTGGTGAATTGTTGTGCATACAGTTCCCATAGACAGATGCATCGCTTTCACAGGTTCTACAAGATCTTTGAGGATCAGGCATTCAACTCACCAAGCGTTCACGGGAACAAATGCATTCACGGACAGATTTCTTGGGTTCACAGATGTACTGTGCTGTACGTCTTTCTTTAAAACCATTGCACCATTCAAATGATTTACTGCAGCTGAGTCTCATCACTGTACCGAGCTGAAAGTCTTCTGTAAAGGTCAACCGCTTTTATGCCTTCTTTAACTTGAAATGTAATAAGTCTGAGGTTGACTTGAACGTTCCTTGTGAAAACAGAACTCATTAATTATCTTAGAATGATCCGTTTGTCACATTATGGTTATTATTATTAGTAGTAGTAGTAGAAGTAAAGTTAATTTATTTATTAATTTAGTATTAACGGACATGTAATTGTGCTGGTAATTAATAGCATCGACCTGTGACATGCTACCAATACATTTAGACTAGAATTGTACTGGAGTGAAACTAAATCAATGAATTCATTCAATAAATGAAATGAACGACAACCCCTAAAAATAAATAAATATTTGAATATAGACATTTTATCTTTCAGGATGGAGTTTTCTTTTAACAGCCGAGTAAAACACGCGGAATCTGTTGATCTGTCGATGTCATGTTGATTTCAAGCACACAGCGAAAGCATTCGTTTCAGTACGGACACTATATGACCAAATATGACGACCTGTATATGACCAGCATTGTAATTTCCCTTCGCTGGACCTGATGTGACTCAAACTTGTTTTATGATAATAATGTCCCTGTGAGATCCACAAAGCGAGCTCCATGAGGGCATACTGTAGTGTGTTAAGGTTGGACTGGGAGAACTCGCGTGTCTGGCACAAAGCCCTGACTGAACTCAACCCCACTGAACACCTTTGAGATGGAGACTGGAAGCCCAGCCTCCTCAACATCCCAATAACATCTGGGAAATTTCAACGACTGACATCATTAATGCTCTTTTAGCTGAATGAACACAACTCTCCAGAGGAATGAGCCAACATCTAGTTCAAAGGCTTTCCAGAAGAGTGGAGGACAGTATAACTGCACAAATGTAACCAATCGAAAAAAGTAATCAGTTGTGTTCATCATTTTGGTTTTACATCATGTCAGGTTCCTTGTTCCTTTAGTCATTATCTAGTTATACTTGTTTATGTACTGATATAAACATGCGTGTAGTGCTCATATCCTGCCACTCATTTCATGCCACAATAAACGTTTAACAAAAATCAAGGTTGTTTTTTTTTTTTTTTTTTTTTTTTTTTTCAGCAAAAATTCTGAACAGCTAGTTTATGATCCATGATGATGAATGCTCAGTTCTCGGTTCAGCTCAGCTAGATGTCTGGAGTAGATGTTTATCATCCCCATGCTCATGGTTGAGCAACGGTGACCTACAAACGCTTCTGGAAATCAAATCTAACTCACAGCCAATGAATTTAAATTAGGCCAGTTGAGACTGTGAGCCAGAGAGAGTGAACAGGGGAGTAAAACGTATCAGAGTCCCATTTATCTCTAATCTTAGAGAAAGAGAGGCAGCAATAGGGAAAGAGAGATATAGAGCGAGAGAGAGGAACTGGGAGTAAAGATCATGTTTAATGAAGTAACCTTATCCATTTACCACCCAGTGATTCCTGCACTGAATACAAAGCGAGTACATCATAACTCTGACTCATAACCCTAAGCAAAATCTTAGCCAATGTGGACTGAAAATTTATATTTCGAGAAGGTAGAAGAGACTTGAGGGCAGATAGGGACATATTATCCAGACTGCAGTAAAATGTTCAGGCTTATTTAAGCACCTGTCAGAGGGAACAAACCAGGACGACATCCACCACTCTGCGTGGCTCTGTTCTAGGACAATAATCAATGAAAAGTTAGCGTCATACAGTGTTTTTTTTATCTAATTTGAGAGAAAATGTCTTTACAAAAATTACTAATAGCATTATCTTGAATATTTTTGCTTGTTGTTTTTTTTTTTTAAATATTTTATATTTTATGGGGGTTTTGTGTTTTTGTTTTATGGAAAAAATATATGGAAAAGCTTTTGGAATTGTTCAACAGTTTATTAGAAACTTTCTAGAAAAAACATCCCATCTGTGGTTAAATACAAAAATTTATAAAAACAGAAAATTAATAGAAAGAATCCAAGAAAATGAAGACAAACAAAAATAATTTTGTTCAGTGAAGAAAGTTATAAACTTGAATAGATAAATAATTTTAAAGACTCACATAAACAACTAAATAAAATTCTTATACAACTGAAGCATAGAAGAAGTTTGGACACACCTTCACATTCAAAGAGTTTGAATTTGTATTATGGCAAGAAAAAAGCAGCTAAGTAAAGAAAAATGAGTGGCATCATTACTTTAAGAAATGAAGGTCAGTCAGTCCAAAAAATTGGGAAAACTTTGAAAGTGTCCCCAAGTGCAGTCACAAAAACCATCAAGCACTACAAAGAAACTGGCTCACATGCGGACCGGCCCAGGAAAGGAAGACCGAGAGTCGCCTCTGCTGCGGAGGATAAGTTCATCCGAGTCACCAGCCTCAGAAATCGCAGGTTAACAGCAGCTCAGATCAGAGAGCAGGTCAATGGCACACAGAGTTCTAGCAGCAGACACGTCTCTAGAACAACTGTTAAGAGGAGACTGTGTGAATCAGGCCTTCATGGTAGAAGATCTGCTAGGAAACCACTGCTAAGGACAGGCGACAAGCAGAAGAGACGCGTTTGGGCTAAAGAACACAAGAAAGAACACAAGAAAAAAAACTCGCTGAATGAGAAGGGGTGTCCAAACTTTTGGTCTGTACTATATATAT
>JAAGKR010010103.1:0-24028 GCA_011419295.1 Clarias macrocephalus
AAAAAAAAAACAAAATTGCATAGCTCTATTATACAAGCTGGTTTCTACAGTAGTTTCATGGTATTGACCGGGCATTTTATTATTTCTTAGAAACAAATTCGAGAACTACTTTGGATACTTTTATCTAGCTTGTTAAAAAACGGACCAGAGTGTGAATAAACGGACAAAGCAATGACGTTATTGGACTGCAGTTCTGGATTCACAATGACATTCTTTAAAAAGCTAAGAAGTATTGCAAAGCAACTGGAAACTCGTTTTTTTCGTACCCTCGGACGTCTCCTTGAACTTCTCGCTGCTTTCCTTCTTCTTTCTCCATTTCCAGGGCTTGAAGATCTTACCCAGGTTGGAGAACTTTCCCTTCTGTTTGGATGCAGACGCATCGGTGCCAGAGCTCGGGGTGTCGTTCCCTATCGTGCCGTTCTGCTGGTTGTCGACCTCGTCATCTGCGGAGGAGGAATGTGAGTGACAGAGAGAGAGAGAGAGAGAACGTTATCAGAAGAAAGGAAGATATCTCTATCTGTAGAAGCTTGTAGAGAGAGGAATGTGTTACATGACATGTTAGAGTTGTGTGTGTCTTTAATCTAATTGCATCCTTTTTTTTTTTCTTTTATGTGTAGGTGTAATTACAAATCACATACTGAATCAGTATTATCAAGCTTTGGAGAGTTAAAATAAATAAATAAATAAAAGTGTTATATTGACAAAAGCATAAAACCACTTTTTTAAGACAGGAGAAGATGAGCTGCGTCACAGAAAGGTGCTTTGATGCTCCGCTCTGAATTCAGACAGCGGGTTGTTATTATTATTATTATTATTATTATTATTATTATTATTATTATTATTATGTTTAATTTACTACAATAGGGAGATTATTATAAGTCTGTATAAGACCTCAAAACAAAAAGATTCATCCAGCTTGTATTGTAACTAATTTTATCCAGTAGTTTTTTTATTAATTGATTTTTTAAGTTGGTGTTCTCTCTCTCTCAATATTTGAGAAAACATAAAAAATAAAAAAAAAAGACACACAAAGTGAAAAAATCTGATGAGAGTTCTGGATTTGGGTAAATTTAACACTGAATAAGAAGAAGAAAAAGAAGAAGTGTATGGCGAAGGGAAAAAGGTCAGTTGTATCTTTTACATGTAATGGAGCCAAAATAAAAACAGCAGCACATCAGTCATAACAATCTCTCTCTCTCTCTCTCGCTGAAAAAAAAACAACTAAATGCTAAAATGAATATTTTAGCTCAGACTTACAGCAACTTTTTTAACTTTCTACATTGGGAATATAAAATCTTCGCTCTCACTAGAGCTGTGAATCTGTGCAGAAAAACTGTTCATTCAGTTCAATAAAATTTTTGATTTTTCGATTAGATTTGATATCTCAATTTCGAGCAGCTGTACTTCGTACAAGTACAGGAGTTAAAAAAGAGAAGAAAAAAAAACTACTAGATGTATTCAATATGCATTGCAATATGGTTTAACGTGGTGTTCGTTAAATGTCATGTGCGTATAAAGCAATTAGGGGTGCTCCGATCAGGGTTTTTGGAGCCAATCACCGATCTCCAATCACTAGAAGCTGAAAACTAGAAAACTGTATTTATTGGCAAGCAACATGTGCAACACGTCAACTTAAAACATAGCAGCCTATGAAAGAAAGATGGAAACGTAATCACGGCGCCAAAACTCGCGGTGAATCATGATGAACCATACTTACGGCCACCGAGCGAAACCACGTAGGTGAGATAGGAGAATTACCGACAGCTGAGTGAGCAGCGGTGCGTGAGTTGCTGAACTCTCCTGCTTTCTTAGCGCTAGACAACTTTGAAAACTGCTCGTGTTCCTTTACGTGACTAACCTTCAAATGTCTGATGAGGTTCGTGGTGTTAAAATGCTTTGGGTGCTTCCCGCCTCGTGGAATTGTCTTGTTACACAGGTTGCAGATAGCTAATGTATTGTCTTTTTCACACAACACATAGAATTGCCATTTTAGCAGCGCGCAAAAAAATGTCCCGCGAGTTTCGCGTCAGCTTCCCAAAGCAATTATCGACCGATTATGATCGGCGACCGATTAATCGGAGCACCCCGAAAAGCAATATCTTTTTTTTTTTTTTCTGTCAATCTCTGCACCATACTCCTGTCCAGTAGGTAGCAGTATTGCACCAACTGCAGATAAACTCAAAAGCAGAAGAAAAAGGTGATCGGGGTTTACACATACATCATAAAAAGTAGTCTTCTAACCTGAGGACACATGTCGCCGTACGTTTAGCTGTTTAATTGAATATTGCAATGTTAGCATGTATAATTATTATAATAATATAATTTCTAAAAAATAAATTGGACATTACGATTGAAACAGTTCCTCAGTACTTGTAGTCTTTTCACCAAATACTTTTTTACTCTTACTTGAGTACTACTTTCTACTTTGACTTGAGTAATATTATTTTGAAGTACAGCTACGCTTACTGTACTTAGGGAGTGAATTTTTGGGCATACTACGCACCTCTGCCGAGGTACAGTGTCATGTACGACCTATCTCTGGAACATGATTTGATGTTTGTCAGTAAATGAAACAAAGGGAAATGCATGATGATAGAACTTCAAATAAATAAATAAATAAATAAATAAATAAATGTAGTTTAATTCGTTTATTTTATCATAATGTAGAAAAAAACGAGACATAAGATGAGGTGGTTCTTGCATGACCACTCCGGCGAGAGGTGTGTGTGTCTGTATTTATATCCGGGAAATGGTGTCGCTTCAGTGTTTACACAAGGTGACGGATCCTCGAGCTCATTTCTTCAGGAAGAGTAGTAAAGCACACACACACTCCCAGTATTAGCAACCTGAGGACATCTTATATTCTGTAATACCGAAGACAATAACATTACGTGAAACTTCATCGGAGGTTCACTTTAGAACCGGACATTGACCTAGAGCCTAATAAAACTCTAGTTGTTAATAAATATACTGTGAGTGGACTGGATTGAAACCTAGGCGTTATGGGTGCGAGGATCAGTGTTGCTCTCTACAATAACGGCTGCCCACATGTTTCCCAGACACACGCATGTGTGTGAGAATAAAAGGCTGCGTGATGTCAGAGGCTCCAGTGTGACCTGTATTTCCATGGCAGCCTTACAGGAGGTGTGTTGCACAACAGAAAGCGAGGCACGTGACCGGGTGAGTATCGGAGTACATGCAGGAAAAGTACGTTCACGGAGCCTTAATCAAGTGAGATCAGAGACACGCATGCAGCTGGCATGACTGATAGTAACACACACACCAAGATAAAGTATGGCCATGTAAAGCATCTAGGCAGTATAGAGTGTGCGTCTTTTCAATGCAATCCAGTGTTTTCTATTTGTATTGGTCATTGATGGAAGCAAGCAGATTCGACGTATAACAATGTATAACTTCATAGTATAAAACTTAATAAAGGACGATGCATTTCCGTTTATACTTTGACAAGACAAAAAGAGACAAACCTGCACCGCTACGTCTCACGCGCCTGTACATTCGTGCGACTTTCCAAATCAGCCAATCATTTGGCGCCAGAATAAACAGATCTGCACACATTGACCATCAGAACGAGAATGAATGTGATCTCTGAGAGCTCCTTCCCAGACAGGCTGTGTTTCAGAAAGTGTTAATCGTCCGGGATTTTCCACACATGACAGAGGTGTGAGCAGTTCTGTGGTTGGAAACACAAACTTCTTGTTGATGGTCAGAAAGGCTGCGATAACTCGACTCAAACAGGCACCGTGTACAACCTTGGTGAGCAGGAAAACATCCCAGAAGGCATGACGAGCTGAGCCTCGAGGTGGACGGGCAACAACAGCAGGATATAACAAAACCGTCAGGTAGGAACAGAAATCCGAGGCTATGCCAGTGGCTTGAAACCTGACGGCAGGCTTTTCCACTTTTGATGAGTCTACATGCAGGGAATACTTGAAACTCCACTGTATTTGACTGTGAACTCTGTTTTGTTGAGGATTTACAGAAATGAGGATTGTTCATCATCAGGAAAGCTTTACAAGCCAGACATTTTCCATCATCATGCTCCCGGAGTGATTTATTGAAACTGGTGTGCTAAAACACATCCTTATGATAGGTCAAAGGTCAAATCAAGCAGTGTGTGAGGTGTATGAACAGAAGGTTTAATATGATATCTATGAAAACACTGCATAGACTTTACTCATTAGCTGCAGAACAATCCAAATTCTTTCAGGCGTTCTAAAGGAACATTGCGTAACGGACCAAAGTCCAGAAATCTTATCACGTCTGAATAGCATTTACGGCATCTGACCCAGTTCCAACAGTCATGCTACAAACAGATCTTAGAGAAAGTGTATTAACTTTAACTATAAATTAACTATGAACCCATAATACCTACTATAAAGATGCAAGCTGTCATTGTACCAGGTCTACAAAAAAATTGTTTTTTAAATGCGAATTAAGCAACACGGGTTTGATTTCGTGCCTCAAAAGAAAACAGCGACAGTGTGTGTGTGTAAAATTTACATAATGGAATGCAGAGTATTAAATTCGTAAAAAGCCTCTTTGTTCATGCAGGTTAAAGAGAAAATTACGGCCTTTACGCAAGGCTAAGATGGATCTTCAGACCCAATGCAATCTCGAAATCGTAGAAAACCGGTTCAAGCTTCAAGAAATTGAGAGAGAGAGAATAAAGAAAACAAAGAAAGAAAAATGCCAAAGCAGTTCGTAAGTTACTTCAATTTGGATTGTAGACCGTTCCGAGCAATCGCTGCTGGTGCACGTGTTAAAAGCGTCACAAATACGATAAAATGACTGAATCAAATCCGGCACTCTAAACTAATAAATAGCACGCAATGACAGAAAATCCACAGCGCAAGGTGACGTTTAGTACAGAACTGCATGGCAGGTTCTCAGCTTCTGTAGCCACATGTATCCAAATCACTGTGAGAAATCTCGGTAACACTTGCTAGATAAACCATGACAGTTCTTAGCATGGACTTTGGCATGATTCATAGCGATTTGGGTCAACGCTACATATGAAATGCTGCGAGTTGAGCGATGAAAAACCATTGGGAATTTTAATTCTAGCAAAAAGGTCTGAGATTATGAGATTATGGCTTAGCTCCAAGTCTTAATAACGAGAAAGTTTACTCATGATAAATGGAGTGTTAAATAAACTTGTATAACAAATGACGCATAACGTTTGATACGATGGAGCATTCTGTAAGGTGATATTAAATTTTTCATTTATGGAAAGAGTTGTTCTTATGAAAGGAAAGATGTCAGGATGGGAGAATGTTGTGTCCAAGGTTTCTTGGTAAACTTCACCTTTCTTATATTCTCTCATTAAGTTGATGACTTGTACAACTATAAAAGGATGAACAATAATTGTATGACCTGTTGTGTTTTATTCCTTACTGAACATATTAACAAACAATTATTCATATTGTAAATCATTTTATACACTGTTTTTGTCATTATTATTTTTGTTATTAGGTATATATGTGGCATGTTTCAGTCTTTTTAGAAATTTCAGAGATGAACAACAAATACAATTAAATACAATTATTATTATTTTTTTTTTACTTTTTACATAAAATTCTATTATTCTGTACCTTTCATTGTGGAGGACGGAAGCAAACTTTTTCACTGTTTTGATACTCATTTACAATAGTTCGTATTTATTTTAATACGCCAACTTTTGACTGATATTATATAACGTGGTATACACACTTCTAACCTTGTACGATATATAATACATTGTGAAATCGACCTTACTCTATTACAAGCAAACATTGTAATGTTTCATGTTGCAAGTTACATTTTATAATCTTAAAGAAATAAAGAAATGACTAAAAAGTATCTAAATACCAAAACATTTACAATAGTCTGACCTTCAGTTTATTCTTGTTGACCTTTCCCAACCTTTAAAAACATTTTCCATCATAGTTGTATATTTCTTTTAATGTATTATTCAAAATAATTTCATCACAAGATCTTTGAGAGAGTGCAGATTGTGTGCAGAACCGATCCCAAACTTACTTTAGCTGAAGCTAACAATTCTGGCTGCTCATCGAATGTGACGAGTTTTGATAACGTCCACTTATCAAGCAAGTCAAGAGATCACCAGAATGCGATGCTGGCTTCGACCAAAACCACACGCGTTCGATATTTCCTCTCTGGTTTTCATATAGGCAAAGCTCGCATTAAAAGCAGTGAGCTTGTAATGTACTCGAATGCTCTGCACAGCGCGATCTCCAGCCAACACCCTTACACAATAAGTTCAACAGTGTGTGGAATGAGGCCATTCTGAATATATTAATGACTCAGAGTCTACACACACACACACACACACACACACACACACACACACACACACACACACACACACACACACACACACACACGCGTATATATAGTTCAAAAGCACACGCTGAGCTTCAGGGTGTAGTGGCACAGCTGTACTATATGATGCAGCTTCAAGCAAAACAAAACACAAAGCTTTTTGATGTTTTTTCCTCCATTTCAGTGTCAATGTCTGTGAGACACAAGTTGTGTGTGTGTTCTTACCTGTATTAAGAGTAGAGTGGTGTGTGTGAGCCTGTGTGCTATCGCCCTGGCCCATGCTCCCGGGCCCAAGGCAGGGAGGGCAAAACACTGTCCCACGTCTTATCCTCACTCCCTTTTTTTTTTCTCTAGTCAGAAAGCAAACATAAAGAGTAACCCAAGCCTGCTCAGCTTGCTCGCTGTCCTCTGTTTGTCTCCTTATCTGTCCCACCTTCGCACACAATACGAGTTTCTCTCTCTCTCTCTCTCTCTCTCTCACTGTGCGCGTGTTGGTCCCTCCCTCTGACTTGGTAAATAAGTTACTCTGCGAGCCTGAGATATTGCAGCAGGCTCAGATCATTCCTGTCATTCCTCTGCTAGATTTTTTCAGCGCCCGATTTACACACGGGAGCGAAGCGGCCGTGTTGAATGAACCCCGTGTTCCCGTAAGTCCGGTGAAGGACCCTCAAGAAGTCGCGCGTCATTCTACATGGAAGAGGTAACCCAAGAGCTCGCTGCAAGATGAACTGCTAGTGAGGTGGAATTTGCAAGCGGCAGGAAGTGACATCAGACGAGCGTCTGATTACAGCGAGAGGAATGGCGAATGGCAGGTGTGTGAGAAACTCGCCTCCCCTTTGACCCGAGCTGTGCTGCACATTCCTGGCCTGGGTTTTTTTTTTTTTTTTTTTTTTTACGAGCCGGGATAAAACTTTTAATGATTTACAGCAGCTGTAATTGTGTTGCATGGTTTAGACTCATAATGACATCTAGATCAGAGGTCTGTTCGGGGATTAAACCAAGCATTCAGGAGTTCTGGGGAAGTCAAGAGCTGTTTATTCGGTTTCATTTTGACTAATAGAAAAGTAATAATAATAATAATAATAATAATAATAATAATAATAATAATAATAATAGGAAATGAATAAGCACAGTTCTGTCTAGCTTCAGTAAATATCAGTGCCTGATTACGGAGAAAAAAAATGAAGAAAATTCCTCACAGAAGCAACGACTCTTTATAAGGTACTGCCACCACCATGCTTCACTGTGCACACAGTTAAAAGCAAAACTATAAACTATATAAACAAAGAGACATTAACACGACTAATCAAATCAATAAAAATGGAACATCGGGCTTATGACATTAATCATGCAATTGTCATAAAGCGATTTATCAGCACATGCCACAGGGTGACCTTAAATACACTACCTGGCTATAAAACGTCACCATTTACTGTAAGAAGGGTCAAATTATTGGGCTAAATCAAGCAAAGAAAACAACTAGTTCGACACTATCACAGCCTGGAAGGACATTTCCATTTCAATTCTATGTGTATTTCTTTTTTACTACCAGTACATAAGGTCAATTTTACAGCCAAAAGTTTTCCATATTTTCTATACTGTATTTATATGTTATATTCCTAAAATTAATATTTTCTTTTTATGCTCTCTTAATCATTATGATATTCTTATTTCATATTCCTTATTTAAAATACAAAATTTTTCTTTTAATTTTTAGGTCATGGGCATTATTAAAACATTTCACTAAAGCATATCATCTTGTGTACACCGTTAAAACCAAAAACGGTGCTATCTAAACAAAAAGTCTGTTGCATGACTGTTTGAATTTAAAAATTTCAAATTTGAATTTGAAAATTTGAATTATGATCCGGTTGGTCAGGTCCAGGCTCAGCAACGGAAAAAATAAAGTCAGCTGACGACCTGAATGTACTGAGGTCACATATGTGGAGTTTTTCTTTCCTGATATTTAGGGACATTTAGGGAGCATGAGGATTCACTCACACACAAACCCGTCACCACATTGTGCACTGTAATCAAAGCTGAAGTTATCTGAATGATATGATTGAATAAAATCTTGCAGTATGTGACTTTTTTTGTTTGTTTGTTTTTTTTGGGGAGGGGGTATATAATTATGAGAGCAACCCATCACTGTCTTATTCACCTGAACTCAAAAGCAGAGATTTGACCATGATGTATGCATGAAGACATTATACACAGACAAATATGAAATTCATTAGTTATTGTTGTTATTGGATGGGTGTAATATAATATTATTAAAATTATATATTTTAAACAAGGTTGTAAAGGGGCAAAAACATATCTTCTTCTTTCCCATAAAATTTCTGCTGAAAATCTTTAAATCAAATTTGTGTGTCTCATGCATTATTTATAAATACCTTACAAAAAGAATGTTTGTGTGTTTTTTTTTTTACTTGTATCAGTGATTCATTTGTTAAAATGTACTTACAACTCTCTTGCTGTTTTTTTTTTTTTTTTTAATACTTAAAATGTGCGTGTTCTTCTTTTGGTTGTTGGAAACTGATCCTGAATATTTGAGTAAAAAATGTATAGATTACACATGGCCGTATGATATACACATTATTGCTGTAGTAATGTCCCACACACACTCACACTCAATTATACACTATGTGCGATTTGGAAACTCGAATCAACTTAGACCGGAGTACCCAGAGGAAACCCTCCAAGCACACAGACATGCAAACCCCATGCAAACAGGATGGAGGCAAGATCCGAACCCTCAAGCCTGGAGGTCCTGTGGCACTGTCTCGATTCAAACTTGGGATTTCCTGACTTGTAAACTAATCAAGCTTTCCAGAATGTGCACGATGATCTCGCCTACTTGTGCTGTTACACAAACAATAACAGTGTGGCTGGATACGAGTCTGTTCCGTATTGGAGAGAATAAAGAAATCTGGTTAAACTTGCTTGAGCTGTTCTTCTGGATTGTTTTTTTAACAACAAACAACGATAACAAAAATAACTTGCATGCGTTTAGGTATACTGTAGTAATAATCAAATATTATAATAGTTTCAGGTGCTGTATTATTCTGTATTTGTTTCTTAGGTTGGAATTCCTTCAGCATTTGAAAGCTCCTTCTTTAGTTTCCTGCGTCAGTCGTTTCTCCTTGCATTACGCTGTACTTTACGTCCAAATTGTGACCCATCTGGAATTCACCCAAAGGGCACAAACATCCAGGAAAACCAAACGCTCATCATGTTACTTTACGAACACAAACACTGAGCAGAGACGATGCCAGACCTGCACCTGCATGTGTCCCATATATACTGTACAAGTAGACCCAAAGTTTAAATTAGGGATTACTGGATGCTGAAAGTGAGTATCTCTTTCTCAATGGTGCTGAAGATGAGAACGCTAAACATTTCTAAATCTGTCAGAACCGATGTTCCACGCAGGCACGATTTCCTCCTTTCCTACAACGAGTGATCAAGGTCCGATTCAGATAGCCTGCTGACTACAGATGATGGCCCGTTAGTTTTAAATCCATCTTGAGGTTGAAAAAACTGCAACAGCTGACGCCAATGGATCCAGACCTCCTTAGCATGATCTGAAAGCAGCTCAAAAAGTGGCCTAGTACGTGACCTACTGTAACCAGAAATCCTTTCACTTGCTGAAGCTAAAACTGAAGAAAACAAGTATGAGAGAGCTGCAGTAAAGGCTTAATAAACCCTGCATCTGATCGTTCAAGTCAAACCGGGACTTGCCGTCTCATGAGCAGGAGAGATCCAAGGTCAGGCTGTGCGAATCACAAAACAGAGTGTGTGGAAGAGCGGGTCATGATGACATTTCTTGTGAATGAAGTTCTAAAAATAGATTGACATTCAAGCACAGAAGACTTCAAGCACAGTTTGGTGTTGAGACTCTTAGACCGAGTTAAATATCTGAATGGAGCAAACGTTTTAAAGAAAGCCGTATGTCTGTGAAGGACGATCATGGGCAAAGTTTCAGCAGCGTGATCGTACGCTCTGGTGTACTGGGAAATCTTTTTACCTTGATGGTGTCCGAGCACTAAAAACACTGGGATAAGTATGTTAGTGAAGCAGGGGATTATACGAAGAAATAAGGAAAGGCTTTACTTTGATAACTGTTCTGATATTCTACACAATTAAAAGTTTACCCCTTATACATGTCCATATATATATTTAAAAAATTATAATTTATAATCACACCTTCTAATACACCAATGAAGTGCTGTAACTTCGACACTTAGATGAAAAAAACTATTAATAAAAGCTGAAAGTCTACAATTTACTCAATTTTTATTTAATTATGAATAATTACAATATACTGTAGAATACTATACAACACGTCCAAATGTATCCACTCGTGACCGGATGTGTATGCATGTACAGTATGTACAGTATGATATACTACACTACATAATATCTTCTTTCCTTGATACCCATAATTCACAGCTGTGGTATGTTTTTCCCATTTTTATCAGAGTGAGAAAAATAAATACATGAAATTCACAAATAAATAAAACACTTAACCTCCGGGTGCATCAGTTCACCCTGGAACAAATGTACAGAAGGACCGGAAACTGTGTAGTCTGATGACGGTTGGCGTTTATTTCATTATTAAATATCATCATACCGTTTTACTCTGATATATTTTACCGTAGATTTAATGGTAAATCTAGTGGCGTGACGTAAATCACAAACCCAAGAATGATGTTGCGCAATGTTATCACTTCTATATAATTGATTTTATTAGATCTGTATATATTATTGCGTAGTAGTTGAGTACTGTTGGTTTCTTGGTGTGTTCTGGTACTGCTTTTGCTGTTGGGATTCGTCACACTGTATCCTGTTGACCAGGTCTCTCTTTGTCTTGTAAAAGACATTTTAATCTCAATACTAACTGTTAATATAAGCACTCATAATAATATCTGCAGGACTAATCACTTTGAATATTATTATTTTCCATACATGCTCTTTGAACGGCAAAAAAAAAAAAAAAAAAGAATTTCTCTTAATCATCACCCCAGGTTTTTTTTTTTTTTATACTTAGCGATTTGTTAAAACATTGCAAATTTTTTAGAATTGACATTTTACCTCAAACTTTTGTCTTACAAATATTTTTTATGTTTAGATTGTTTTTTTTATTTTTTTATTTATGTTTATATTTTTTATTCCTGGCAAGAAGATGCACATGCTAAGATTACCATGAGTGTATTAAACCTCCTTTGTTATTTCAGCAGCACCTTGTCTATTGCATGACTGTGCCTGGAAAGATGTCAATGTGTGTGTTGTATTGATTGCCACAACTACATGGGACTTTTCACAACTGTATTAAGGGGCCAATATGTTCTGTTCTATGAGTGTACTTCAGAGTAGCTCTGGTTTGGCGAGGCCAAGCGCTTTATTCAATAATTGTATTTTCTGTGACATCTACTGTACAATATTACATAATTACAGATAGTATGCATTGTGTTCTAATAACATAATACACACAATAACAGTTTTAAATGACTTGTGTATAATATAAACCTAAAACTAAATATGTTTGTTTATAATTAATTTAGCGACTTATTCGTACTTATTTTTTAACACCTATCACCTGCATAAACTACTGTACCATAAAACAATGATTTTTTGCACTTTTCTTTGTCTTCTTTTAAAACACACTGTAACATCGCATTTTCACATTACATACTGCATATAAAATGTGAATGAAGGTTGTCGGGTCGTCTTCCGGATATAAACTTTGAATATAAAGCGAATATCGAACGCTGATCCAACTTCATAGTCGTGACCAGAAGCCTGTAGTTACATGTGGATGTGAATTCCATGCTGTAGCTTTACTGCGACAGGATTAACGTCAGCTGTTCAGGCCAGTTCTCAGTGACACGTTGTTCGTTAGTTGCACATAAACTGTAGAATATACTGTGGCACTCTTTTCCTGTGCTGTGCGATTACTTTTACTCTTTTTTACCAAAACAAAAAAAGGATTTGCCACCTTGTGGCAGTATTTATACTGCATTACTGTATAGCACCATTACTGAACTTCCCACCCTTACAGTATATTGTACACTTGAAATAAACAAAAACAAAAAAAAAAGCCAAACACAGTGAATATAAAACTACAAAATGCATTCATGTAATTTATAAAATGTCATAATATACTGCATTTAACTTGGAGCAACCAACATGGGAAACAGAGTTGAACTGTTCATATTTATTTTTAAAATACTGTGATTATTTCCTCATAACTTTATGAATCCTTTTCTTAAAAATCTTGAATGATATTCTCAAAATTAGGATTTTTTCCCTCCCCTGAATATTAATTTTATTCTAAAATTGTTGAGATTACATTCTCAATGTTTTATCTAGTATTATGTATTTCATTTAAAACGTCATTTTTTTTTCATTGAAGTAATGCAACTTTTGTTTTTATATACAAGTCTACAATTTTACTTTTGAAATACTGTGACTCTTGTATTATTATGCGTTTTTCTGTATTGCTCCGACTACTTTTTTTCTTTAATTTTAATTAACCCATTATAACCACTACTGGTGCTAATAACTGGGATATATCAAGATTCTTTGTATAGAAATTCATGTATCATCACAGTGACTGAATATTCTTTTTTTATTTTGTAAATTACATTTTAAAAATGTACATTCAAACATGTTTGCATTTGAGGTACTAAAATGTTGCAGTTTCTCTATAATCCTGCAGGTGGAGTGTTAGAAACTTTTTAACCATTAACAGGCATCGCAGCATCCTAAATGGCAGGAGCAAATGATTTACAAAGTTTGCTAAGAAATTCTGAGGTAATAAAAAAAACAAACAAAAAAAAAAGAAAACAAAACAAAAAAAGGATTGGGAAGTTTATGAGATTGTGATTCTAATAGAAAAGAAATCTAATCATCAATTATTGTGATGTCGTATCGGGTGATCGCTGGTGATGACTATTCCCACGACTGTTACTAATATTAAAATTAATACCACTACTATTACTTCTGCTATAACTATACCATAACAATAACTTACTACCGCTACTACTATCAGCACTACAACTAAGATCATTAGCACTATTACACCTACTATTCTAACTACCACTATAACTATTGATATTAATCCCCTTTGTACTACCACAACTAATACTTCTACTATTATTACCTCTGCTTCTATACTGTAACTACAGCTAGCACTAATATTATTAACACAATTAACCCTAACAATTCAACTCCTATTAGTACTATTACTAATATCACCAGAACTACCAGGTAAAAAATGGAGAAAACACAAAAATGGAGAAATAAAGCCTAGTAGCTCTGAAAGAAAAAAAAAATTGTCTTGAGTATTGATAGGTTTCAGTATTTGGATCAAACAAGACAAAGTTGTTTGGTGCCATCGTTTCTCATAATGAAAAAATAAACAATAATAAATACTAGCTAAGTTAAAGAAGAAAATTAGCAAGATGACATGTAACTAAAACTTTGCACTTAAATACTATTATACTTAGAAACTAGAAGTAAAGCGGTAAAGACACTCAACACATTGTTTGCTAAACAGAAACTATACACTATGCTGTGCTGTTTGACCGGAGGCTTAAAGAAGAATAAAGATTTTTACTTCAAACTTAAAGCAAGCAACAAAAAGAAAGACGAGACACTCTCTGGTATAAACTAGAACAAAGCATAGGCTGAAACTCCCTGCTGAAACTCTCACGGCTAAAGTTAATCAGGTGCGCTGAAACAGACAAAGCACTCAGCCATGAAAAGACTACAAAGTCACGTGACCGTTTGGACAGGGAGTGGATAAAACACACACACACACAAATGCATAGCAGCTTTTCACAAACTCTCAGCATTCACACATTAGGGTTCTTAAACAGTATTTCTCCTACCTGAGATAATTCCTTGTCCTACAACGTGATTCTCTTCATCCATAGAGTCTACAATCCGAGACGTGTACACACACATACACGCGAAAACACAAAGAGCCAGAGAACGGCACACCTGAAGGTGTGTATGCTGTGCAAAGTGAGATCAGATATCACCTACTCGACAGACGTTGGGGTCATGTGATCGGCTGGAGCGAATCGCGTGCCTACCTAGTGCACCTATTTGCATTTTGGTGATGTCACCGATGACTGTACCTTTCACTTTAATGACTTGCTGTCAGGAAGAAAAGACCTGACAGTTTCATTGGTATAAAGCTGAGTGTTTGAAAAATAAGTAAATCACACTGTGGGGGAAAAAAAAAAAAAACTAAATGAATAAAAGCGTCTTACCTCGTTTTTCCATTCCAGTATCGCAGCAGCTCGGGGTATCTAAAATTTGGACAGAAAGTAGTTTAGCATTAGATTAATAAATAAAATCTTATTTAAGTTGAAGTACATTCCTCTTCGCAGTGGTGAGGGTTATTGTGCAAACTTTTTTATTTTTTATTTTAAAAACATAAAAAAATAAAATAATAACTGACAAAGCCTACTTTAAATACTAATGTGCAATGATGTAATTACTACCAGAACATCTATTACCTTACTACTATAATACTACTGCTATTACAATATACTTATTATTGAATATTATTACTGACACCACTACTTTACCACTACAAATATTAAAATGACTATTACTATATTATACTATGTCAGTATTGTTACTTCAATTGTTCTACTATTTTTACTAGTAAAGTACGTCCCCAACATATGAACCGTTCCATTTTGCCAGCATGTCCTTAAGTCCAGTTTGTTCGTAAGTCCAACAAACACTGTCTAGGTACTAGAATACTAACACAACTGGCTATACACGGTATAGAACCAACATGTTCCATGATCTAGTCCCGAAAGTACCTGACTCAAATGTTCGACTTACTGTACAGTTATTAATACCACACCTACTATTACTATTAGTTATGACTTAAACTACAATTCCTACTAAATATGTTATTAATACTGTTATAATTTCTATTACTATTATAAGAACATATATATTACTATTTTCTCAACTATTACTACTAATACTACAACTACTATCAAAACTACTGTTATTACTACATCGCCTAATACTACTACTGTTATATGGATTACTGTTATATTTAGAGTTACTATTACTACTACAACCATTACTTCCACTACAAATACCAATACTAACAACTACCATTATTGCTACTTTTATGACATCTATGATTAATACTTATATTATAACTTTACATATATTAGCACTATTACTATTAACTACAATTTCTATTACATTTATGACAATGACTACTACTGTTATGACTAACTACTATATACACAACTGCCAACAATACTACAAATATATAACTAAGAGAATTACTCCCATTATTATAAATGCTACAGTATTTCTACTAACTTCTACTAACAAACTATGGCAACTGTAACCATTACTACCACCACTACCATTGCTATAACTATTAATGGCATTACTACAACTACTATTAATTTTACTCTTATGGCTAAAACTGCTGTGTGTTAGTTTTACCGTCACTATTACTATAAACATTACAAACATCTACTTCCATTACTACTACAACGATTAACACAACTACAGTACAATGATTATTCCCACTACTGTTATCACTTAAACTCCAACAACTAATGTTACTACTGCTTCTATTGTTATTAATTTAACTACTACTACCACTACAATCTTACTGATCTAACAATGTATTCTGTACATTTTGTAAATAAGTGTTTCTTTATTTTAAATATCTTATTTCTTTTTTGTTGTAATATTGTAGGTCAATAGCAGTCGTATAAGCATTTCACTTCATATCATACTGTGTATGACTGTGTATGTGACGAATAAAATTTGAATTTAACTTTATCTACTATTAATACCACCGTTAGAACTTATACTATAACTACTAGAAAAACTTCTATTTTTAAAAACTTCATTCTATTTTTAAAAACTTCATTATTTTCCTAATGCCACAGGTTCAACTACTTCTTCTAAAGCTGGTACTACTAATACTATTAAAGAATTTAAAATGAATGATCATTACCATTTACGCAGCAATAACTATGGAGAAAATTACTTGCTTCCTGCTCAGCATCACATCGACCCAAGGTTGATTATAACAGTTAATCACAGCGTGCTCCTGTTATGGTTCATTCCTGGGTCATCAGTTTATGATTACGTGTTGTCATAGAAACTTTTTTAGTTTTTTTCCCCCTGACCTTGTTAAATGTTTCATCAGAGTTACAGGAGCTGATAATAAACTGAAGAACGCTTGGAGCTCGAGCTATAAAAATAAGGGTGACTAAAAGAGAGGCGTTACTTGTACATCTGCTAATTTCAAATTTGCACATTAGAAAGTCACACACACCTTGGGTGTGTGTGTTTGTGGTGAGAATGCGGTCGTGTTACTGCTAAAAAGTTCAGCAGTATGAGATTTGGCACGGATCCACTAACCAGACTAACCAGGCTTTACATTCTATTATCACATGCTAAGCACAAATGTGCTACACTTAATGTCTTAGCGTCACTGAGCCAATTATCTAGAAGGTTTTGAATGAAATAGGTGAAAACAATAGTCTTATGGCATACTGTAGATATACATATATACATGTATATATTTTGCTTCAAATGCCACCAAACACTTCCTGTCAAGCTGCTTGGGAACGTGTCGGTCGCTGGCTGATAATTTGCTGCATCTTTACATATTATATTGACTTAAACGTATAATACTGTAAATGCGTCCAAATTATCCAATATTATGTCGTATTCAGAATCAGAATGTATACGAAAGTGCTGAATTCTTCATTCTCACTGAGCAGAAGGTGGTGATTTATTTTCCCCTAGAACCGCATTAGCTTGAGGAGAATGATGTTTTTGTATTAATTGGCTCATTCTGATATGAAACTGAATTCAGTTCAATTATATAGCGCTTTTAAAAATGGTCACTGTCGCAAAGCAGCTTTACACAATCAAAAGAAAATGATGGAAATGAGTACGAAATGAAATCTTTCTATCAACAATACAGAAAAAAAAAATCGATGGTAGTCAGTATCAGTGCTATTGTGTAACTACTCGTTTCAATTTAATGCTGACGGAAGAGTCATCAGGACGTTCTTTGAGGTTCCCTCCCATTGTGGAGGGCTATAAATCAAGTAAAAATAAATAAATAAAATAAATAAATAAATAAAATGTGTTTTTGCAGGAAAATAATCAACTTTCCTTTTCCTTACTCAGTCTACAGGAAACACAAATCTATACTGCATCCCTTTTCCATCGCGCAGCTTACTGATGAAATAACGGATTTATTGCTCTGTGATGTATGTTACGTGAGTACAGAAATAATATATATGTTGTGTTCATGTTTGGCTTTTTAATAAATACGCAGACAGTGTGTGTTAAGTTTATATATAGAATGGATACACGAAAGAAACTTTATTATGTGAGAAGTTCAGCTGTGCGAGTACTGAGCGCTGAGAAAGTAAACCCTATGCTTGATTTATTTTATTATGTTTTTTATGACGATGCTCGCGGTTTCGGGTCTGCGTCTGGTTTCGCTCTTACTACTTACGATGTACTCTACTTACACACAATAACCTGAGTAGGTCATTCGGATCTGTGTTCAAGGCTACCAAGATCAAATAAATGAATAAAAAGAACAATAAAATTTAAAAAATAACAAATTATAACTTGAAGGTTACAACTGAAACAAAATAATCAGTAGTTTTGACCAGAAAAAAAACAAAAACTACATGCAATCGATAAAAGGAAATGATTTACAAAGACAAAATAAATAAATAAAAATATATAAAATTGTGATTGAAATGAAAAATTGGAACAGAAACATAACTATACACACGTCGTCGCTCTCCAGTTCCTCATTGCCACTTGAGGTTTCTTTAGATTTCTAGAATCTCAACCTGGTGCACCGTGATAGGAGTGTTTGAATAGCGCTCTGCCACGCCCAAAGCGCTCTGTACATGACTCACACACTTGCCAGAGAAAGAGCGTTGTGTGTGTGTGTATGTGTGTGTGTGTGTGTGTCCTGAGTGGAGATGAACACAGTGTAGAACTGCACTTTGGAATGCAGTTTCGAAAAGCAATCGAAACAAATGTCGCTCCTCACCGTGTAGTTGTAACCACTTCCTTGCTATGCTCTTCACAAGTCCATGTATGTGTGTGTGTGTATATATGTGTGCGTGTATGTATATATGTGTATATGTGTGTATATATGTGTTGGTAAAAAATCTTGGTTCTCCTTTATTGTTTGTGTGTGTGTGTGTGTGTGTGTGGGTGGCTACATTTTATTTATTTATTTTGCTGCTTGTCTTTTTTCCTGTTTTTTCCCCTTTGCGTAGGATTTTAATCTTTTTTTAAAATCTATTTATTCCTCTTATTTGTTATATATATATAATAAATAAATAAGTGTGTGTTGTCTTTAGCTTTCCGTTACATTTCCTTTACATTTCCTGTTTTGCTGTTATTTTTATTTCCTGTAGCGTTTTTTTGTTTTGTGGTTAGTTTCCTGTTGGGTTATTTATTTATTTTTTGCTTTGAAGTATTTATTTGTATTTTTTCTCTAGTTTTGTTTTTATGTTATATAGTTAAATTTTGTGCTGTTTTTGGCCTTGGAGTTTCCCCTTTTTTCCTTTGGGTTTTCTTAGTGTTTTTCTTTTGCTTCCTCGTCATTGTGTTTAGTTTAGCGTTTTATTTTTGCTTTTCAAAGAACATAATCCCAGAGTGAAATTGCTTAATTGTGAATTTTGTTTGGTTTTGTAGTTCAGTTTCTGTCGCCCAGTTATTTCTTTACTGATTTTTTTATTGAGTTTCTTTTTTTTTTAAGCATCATCTATACATTCCTGATTATTATTTTTCAACTCAAAACTACTTTCTTCCCAAAACCACAAAGTTAATACATTGTAGGAGTTATACACACACACACACACACACACACACACACACACACACACACACACACACACACACAACCACAATAAATACATTTTACACACAACATATGCGGCGACATAAAAACTGGTCCTAGGCAGCTGGCACATGACCACAATATTTCCAAAATGATCATTTCTCACATTGAGGCGTCAGTATCATTCTTTTTTTAGACAGAGTATATGCACATTGTTTTTGCGACACAAATACCACTGATACCGAAACCAACATGAGTAACTATTACTTATTACGCAATCAGGGGCATCATGAAACGCTTTATTTAGTCTTTCCAAGCTGAGCAGTATAAAGCAGTATCAGGGACAACAGCTGTTACAAATAATCACCGTAATAAACAGGCTCTGAGTCACACCGTAACACATCAACACACTTAAGTGTTCTCTATCCTCTCTCTCTCATCCAAGGGGTGTTCAAGTCAAACCGGGACTCTCCTCAATAACGAAGCCGTAAAACCGATTGATGTTCGCAGAGGTGGCTCGGAACCCAATGCAGGCGTTCCCGTGAACATTTCAACAAGTGGAATCCCTGATTCTTAAAAAAAAAAAAAAAAAAAAAAACTATAAATTGTTTAGCTTGTGTTCACCAATTATGGGAACTCTGGGAGTTATCGCCGCATCCTCTATACAGTCCTGACCTCACTCCAAAACATGTCCCCCTGTTTGACCATTAAAGGAGTTCCCGGGAGGCCAGGGTTTCAGACGTGAATCAGATCGTGGCTTTGGAGTACTGAGAGAACTTTCTACCTTGATGGTATCCAAGCACTCGTGAAACTCTGGGATGAGTGCATTAGTGTAGCAGGAGATTATATAAAGAGTGTTCTGTTGTTCTGCACAATTGAAACTCCCTTAAATTAAAAATTCACAGATGTCCGTGATTGTCTAGTGGCACTGTGATGTGATCCTCCCTTTCACTTCTGTCTGTATATGTTGTTTTCAGATTTTGTTCTTTTCATTCCTGTTCTGTGCTGCCACACATTTCCGGGCAGAAAGAATTGTCTGTCACTTTCACGATGAAGGTGAAAGTGTCCGGCAATGCATTTACATCTGGATAAAGTGGGCACTGAAGAAAAAAGGTATGTAAATTTTTTTTTTCTAAATAAATCCACGTGATGGCATCTCCAACTCTCTAATGAAACCTTTATGTCTCTTTAAAGTCCTTCTCTAATACGTACTGCATACATTTTCCTTTTCCCAATGCCTCAAATCTTGTCTTTTAAGAATATGCGGCTCTACTTCAGCTTTGTATTTCCTAGTTTGGCGACTGAGGCACCTGCAAACGCTGTACAACATACTGTACAGTGGTGTCCAAAAGTATTGGAACAACAACATGTACATGTACACTACCACTCAAAAGTTTGGGACCACTTACAAATTTCTTTGTTTAGTGATTTATTCTCTGCCATCTACAACAATACTGGAGATTTCAAAACTGTGAAATAAAACATATGGAATTGGCTGATTATGTAACAACAACAACAATCAGTTGTTATTTTAAGACATGAAGGTTAGGTGTTCTCGAACAGTTCTTGCAAGAAGGAGTGTAAAACCCATCAAGCACCATGATAAAATTATCTCTCATGAAGACCTTCCCAGGAAAGCAAGACCAAAACCTACCTCTGCTGCAGAGGAGAAGTTCATTTAGAGTCACCAGTTACCTCAGAAATCACCAATCAACAACCAGCACCTCAGATTATAGTCGTTATGAAGGATTTACAGAGCATAAGTAGTACACACATCTCAATATCAACTGTTCAAAGGAAATTACTGCATATTTTGGACGCATTTGGTATTGTTTTACAGCAGTGTGGAAAGAAATAAAAATCAGGAACAATCATGGACTAAGAGCGCTGGTGAGTTGTGCCAACTGGTGAAAAACTGGTTATGTGACAAAGGTTTTCAGCTTCTAGAGCCAGGACCTGAGCTGGTCACCTCCAAACCTAAAGCCAAGAGAAAACTGTTGGACAATGGTGAAGGTGGCTGAAGGTGGCATTTCTTCAAATGATCTTTAATGAGCCATGGATTGAGCGAGTGACGCCAGAGTACTACGGACGTCTTTTTGACGGATTTGAAAAATAAAGGACTTCATATTTCTGAATAATGATTGTTGTTCAGCAACTTCAGGCAATGAAATGAATTATTCTTATCTTGCTTATTAAAAAAAAACTTGAGAACAGCATTTAAAACTTTGGATTTCAGCTCGTATCGCCATAGTAATTGAAAGAGATGGTCCGTGATGGGAAGCTAGGACGTGATTTTATTACTGCTGCGGCTGTCAGACCTGTTTAACTGCTGTTGTACTATTTATAACGTCAACCTCTGGAGCTGATGAGCCATTAGTGTTGTTCTGTACACACACGGGCTGAGCAAAGCTTAGCTACGTACATATTACACAAGTTTGAACATGTCATAACTCTCCAGAGAGCAGAGCAGAGCAGAGCAGGTCGATCAAATGAAGGGTTTGATTGCACAATGAGATCAGGAAGCTTTACAGTATGTGCACGTCTTTTGTGCGCGTAAACATCTGATTAGGATTAACTAGTCAGTAGGTAAATATTAGCCATGTGAAGACTTGATCTGCTCGTTTCTCTCTTGGTGGAATAAATATATCAGTCCTGCACACGTTTGCCTCACATGGGGGTAACATGCTGAGTTTCCTCCTTTGCTGATCTGCAAACGCTGTCTTTACTTTCATCCACTAGCTCTCTGGCGGAGGAAGGCGTGCTGATTGGATCGCTATTTATTAGTATATACTACATGAATAGTTTTTATTTTAATTAGAATCTAACCTAGGGCTGGGCGATATGGCTGAAAACTGTATCACAATATCAGTGTTTCATATAGGTCGATATAGATAATTATTGATATTTTTTATAACCCATTTAAAATAAGAACCAGGAGAAAAATATATTACATTTAAACATTTTTATTTTCAACTTAACCTTCCTCTGATCATAATCCCCTCAGTTATTAAGACAAAAATGGCATCAACCATGGAAAACTCAAATAATTAAAATATAAACATAAGTGTTAATTGTGACTTTAGACTTAACAATTATCTCTTAACTTTTATGGTGCAAAATGAAAGAAAATTTAAGAAATGCTTAATAAAGTGTAATAAAATAGTGCAAAGTGTTAAATATGAACAGAGAAACCTGAGAATTTAGTGCAAGTTTAGTATAAGCTTTTTATAACCTGGCTTCTTTACAGTGCTAAGCGGAAGTCTTTGGCTACATGATATGCCACTGCCTCCGTTATATCTTTGTACTGTTTAGATTCATGAGGCACTGATGCAGAGAACCTCTCCATGGTGGTCTGCTACTTGTGCAGTGTTGCAGCTACAGATGTTGGTTGAATACGGCTGTGCTCCAAAGGGTGAGCACGGTTAATACCACTATCTCACTTATGTGGTTTGATTCGCGGTGAGATGCGGTCCTAGGCACTGTGAGCCGCCGCGATTGCCCGCCGACGTTCCGCAAGTTCTGCAAGGTCCGCAAGCATCTGCAAGGACCGCCAAAAAATTAAATATGTTAAACTTGTTAAATTTTTTGCGCGGAAAGATGGAAACGTAATCACAGCGCCAAAACTCGCGGTGAATCATGATGAACCGTACTTACGGCCACCGTGCGAAACCGCGTAGGTGAGATAGGGGTGTAAGGTGGTACATCAAGTTTGTTGTATTATATACATATTACAGATAAGTATTTATAATATATTCGCTTGAAACTCCTGTTATATCGCTAAGTTTTAATAGTTTTGCCACGCACCCGCGTCTAGCCGGCTCTCCCATTAGCATCGCTAGCAAGTAAGCCCGGTTATCACAAGTTTGCCTACGCTTTTTTCACACCGATCATCTCCGTTTTTTTTACACCATGTCGGTTGTGTGTCTGCCCTCTGAGTGCAGGTGCGGATACATTGAAGGTTCACTCGGCGGATTTGGAGATGCAGGCCTTGGAGAAGCAGATCCGCGACCTACAGGTGAAGCTGGCCCAGCTACAACAGCCGAAAGCTGCGCTGGAATCGTCACGGACCGACGCTCACCTGTCCCAGGTAAATTCTTGGCATGACACATATCCTTCCACAATCTCTACTCCGCGTGCTTCCCTGCCCAGGTCCAACGCACCACGGACGCAGCCTGCCCAGGTTTCCTTCAGCCCGGCGCCGGGATACCACGAAGCCTGGATACAGCAGCAGCGGAAGACGCGCGCTAGGCCCCAGGCGAGGACCTGTCCCCCTCCGCCGCCGCCCATCTTCGAGATCCCGACCCGAAACCGCTTCGCTCCTCTTTGCGAGATGGTACACGACGCACTGGTCATCGGAGACTCCATCGTCCGGCACGTCCATGCTACCACGGCTAAACCTGCATTCACACCGAACGCGGCGAGAGCGTCAAAACGGCCGGAAGTCATTCATTTTCAAAGGGAGCCGGTTGCGAAGAGCGCTGAAGGGCATGAGCTATGTCGCGGTTGAGCGGCAACTTAAAAAAAAGTCGAGGTCCTCCGCTTGCGAGGATTCCGCGGAACGCAGTCCGGTAACTTTTGTTCCGGCTACATTAGTTCCCAAGCGAAATACTCGTTGCATTAAACGTGCACTTTAAATAGCCTAGGTAATAAATTAATGTTATTTTAATTAAAGACAAAGTTTAGTAAGTGATTCTAATAATGTTATAATAATACGAAATATAATTTGTATATATATATATATATATATATATATATATATATATATATATATATATATATATATAT
>JAAGKR010010104.1:0-12278 GCA_011419295.1 Clarias macrocephalus
CCTGGAGTCCTGCTTCTGGTTGGAGATCTCGTCGCATGGATGCCCCGTGTGGTCTGCCTGGATTTGTATGGTGGCTGGGGATGGTTTCCATTAAGACTGTCCTATCATCGATTGATGCTCTGGGGACCTGTGACTTCAGTTGTTCGATAGCTCAGGACTGGAATCTCCTACAGTCTACCTGAGCCTCCAGGAACAAACTGGACTCCTTTTAATTTTAACACATCTCCTGTTACACTGAACTTCCAGTACACATTATTAAGTTATCACCCAGATGAGGATGGGTTCCCTGTTGAGTCTGGTTCCTCTCAAGGTTTCTTCCTATTACCATCCCAGGGAGTTTTTCCTTGCCACCGTCGCCCTCGGCTTGCTCATCAGGGACCATCTTATCATTTTGATTCATACACATTGCATACAGACTTACTTCTTTTTATTGTGTAAAGCTGCTTTGCGACAATGTCAATTGTTAAAAGCGCTATATAAATAAAATTGACTTGACTTGACTTGACTAAGACTGGCTCTCTCCAAGTGCACCAGAGTGCACACTGATTTTTCACATCTGTCTCATCTGAACATCAACACTGATCTCTCACATCTGTCTTATCTGAACACCCACACTGATCTCTCAAATCTGACTCATCTTAATACCCACACTGTTCTCTCACACTCATCTGAACGCAGGCACTTTTTGCTCACATTGTTCTATGTCATCAGTTTATGAACATATGCCCTTTTACAGGTGTTCTGTGTGAGTTTGAAGTTTTCAGTTATTCTCCAAGTTTGAGGAAACCACATTGAAAGTTTATCTGTATTAATCACTTACTCACTTACTCTCTCTCTCTCTCTCTCTCTCTCTCTCTCTCACACACACACACACACACACACACATACACACAATCAGACAGATAAAAGGAACAAGAACTTTAGGCAAAAGGCAGAAATACTCAGAAAAGAAGCTAACTGCTGAGATACAAACTTTTCTTCTGCCACAAACACTTCTCATGTGTGTGTGTGTGTGTGTGTGTGTGTGTGTGTGTGTGTGTGTGTGTGTGTGTGTGTGTGTGTGTGTGTGTGTGTGTGTGTGCACGCTGTGTGTGTGTGTGCACGCTGTGTAACTGAACAACATGGCAGTCATTGTGGCACAGGCTTTAATGACAATGGTGTTGGATGAAATGAGAGAGGCAAAATATCCTTTAAAACCTTCTGGTGAAATGTGTATTTAGTAATGAATGCAGTTAGACAGCAAGTTCTGCTCAAACTAACAAATGAACATAATATAGTAAGATTATTTTTAATACTTATAAACCCTGTGCAGTCACTGATGCCTGAAGTCTAGAGCCCTTGGACATCATCAGACCCTAGAGCTGCTTTGCCTTTGCTTTAGTGCTGACCCTTCAGTCCGGTCTTCAGTAAGTGCGAAGTGGCTCAGTTGAGTTGATGTCAAGTGACTAACTGCAGAATTTGAGTGAATCTGAGCAAACAGTAGCACTCTATAGACTACAAAGTTCAACCTGGTGCTTTTATTGTGTGTCTGATGATGATGAACCCTTCTTTTCCGTCTCTGCATTCTTCTCTTCTATTCACTTTGCTATAATTTAATCTTTTATCAGAACTGAGCAGGACATAATAGAGGGTTTTTAGCAAGGTCTACTCTGTTCTTTGTGATCCTGAGAACTGCCAGTGGTTTGCATCTTGAGACTATAGACTGGAGACTCTGCCAATGATACTCCTAATTCCTTGTTAGAGATAAATGCATTTATCAGATAAGTAAATAAAATAGAATGTAGTCTGAGCTATATGAGATTTTGCTGATATGATATTATGATCTCTTGTCTGTCTGTCTGTCTGTGGTCTTTCCTGTCTAACAGAACATCCTGTGCCTTGGTGCACTGTGTGTGCAGAGGTGCAAATAAGAGGAAATCAAGAAGTTCAAGAAGTCAAGAGCATGCACTTTCTGTTCTATTCTTGTTTTATTTACCTAACCGCATAATTTGACATTACACCTTACATATAGTATGACCTATATGTTTGTTTTATATCAGTCATAGACATTAAAGTTCAAGCCCCCTCCTTTCTGTATTCTGCTCGCAAAGGAGGGTGTCAAACCTCTATATATATGTGTGCTTCTATAATAAAAATCAGACTGGTGAAAGATCAATCATCTGTGTGTGGCTGTTCCAGAGTGATCCTGACTTGGCTAGATGTTGTAAATGGGTTTTTCTTCAACAAGGAAAGAATTCTAAAATCATCCATTTCTATTGTCTTCTGTGGTCGTCCAGGTCTTTTGGTGTTGCTGAGCCCACCAGTGCATTCCTACTTTTTAAGAATGTATCAGATTGTTGATTTACCTTCTAAAGTTTCTGCAGTCTCTCTGATAGGTCTGTTTGTTTTGTTTGGTCAGGCTAATGATCAGCACCTCTCTGAACTGCATATTGAGAGATGCCATGACCAGATACAAAATTCATATCCAACACTCAGAATCAACTCTAGACCTTTTATCTGCTTAACTTGTCAGAAAACTATCAAGAAACAGAAAACAAATTCAGAAATTGTGTCACTGGCCAGATACATAGTACCCTAGAAGTTGCTCAGTGGGTAAGGCATTGGATGGCAGATGAAAAGGTCCCAAATTACAGGATCACAAAGGTGCCACTGTTGGGCCTGGAACAATTCCCTTGCCCCTCAACTGGTCAAGTCGCTTTGGATAAGGGCTTCTGCTGTGAATGTAATGTAAGACACTGAATATTTTTCTTGTACCTATATACAAGTTTGAAGATTTGGTATAATATTCTTGGATTATTTGAGAAAAAAGTCTCAAAAATGCTTTGAAAAGAATTTATGCTGCACTATCATTGTCTCACTGTATTATGGTGTTCTTTGTCTAGAATTATTTTAGAGAATGTTTTATTATAACTTGACAATGTATTTTCATTTTCAAAGATGAAAGTGATGAAAACAGGAGAAGTGTAATGGGAGACTGTGGAAAATAAGGACAAAAGGAAAACTGATGAGAGACAGACAAAAGCGAGAGGCTGACTTGACGAAGTGCTCACTTGGTTGTCTGCTGGGAGTCGAGGCATGGAAGCTGCCCTGCTGTGGCCTTCCATTGGCAGGAAGGGCTCAGTGTCCGAAAACCCGTCCCGCCCCATCTCTCTCATCTCTACTGTCTGCGGAAAACAGAGTGAGAGAGAGCATGCGTGACCCCCGCAGACAGAACGACAGCTTACTAAGGAGATGTGTGATGGAACAGTCCCGCCTCAACTGTGTCTTTATGCCTCACTACTCATTCTAAATGGCCTTATAAATGTTTATCATTAGGAACACCTACACGCCTGCACATTCATGCAGTTATCCATTATCTAATCATGTATAAGCAGCACAATGCAGAACATCACGCAGAAAGAGATCCAGAGACTAATAAAAAAGTTGCACACCCTAAAATTTAGTTTGAGTGCCTTTAGTTATGATCATACACACTCTGTGGAGTCCAGGTCATGTGTGAAAATGATTCCTCATGCTCCCAGAGCTGCTCTCTCACGCTCTCTTCCACTGAGTCGTGCAATCAGAGAAGAAACCCTCCATAGATGTGATTCAGGTGGTCATGTGACTTCATTTTATCTCCACATGACGTTGCTGAGTCTCGACCTGAGCGACTGAAGCGACCCCAGATCATAACACTGTCTCCAGAGGCTTGTACAGTGGACACTATGCATGATGGGAGCATCGCTTCATGCGCTTCCCTTCTTACCCTGACACGCCCATCGCTCTGGAATAAGATCAATCTGGACTCATCAGGTCACATGACCTTTTCCATCACTCCAAAGTCCAGCGTTTATGATCACTAATGAACTGAAGCCTTTTATCTGATGAGTCTCACTAACAAGTGGTTTTATTACAGACACACAGCTGTTTAGTCCCAGTCCTGTGAGTTCACATCACACTGTGTGTGTGTGTGTGTGTGTGTGTGTGTGTGTGTGTGTGTGTGTGTGTGTGTGTGTGTGTGTGTGTGTGTGTGTGTGTGTTTGGAAATTTGTTTTGGACATTTTTTACCATGTGACTTCACCAATCATTCAAGTGATCTCCGGTCACACTCTTTTACAGTGTATATCTGACCACATTGTTTCTGAGACGTTGGGGTTCATCACTATGCTTCCAGGGTTAATCAATGTGTTAGACAGTTCTTAACTCAACTACAGTCATTTCAGATCAATCTGTTTAGTTGTTTCAAATTAGAAATAATTTGACATTTTTTAAAAAACAACTTTTTATGTTAGTTTGTTTTGGGCTAGGCGGTGAAGTAATTCTCTTTAATCTCTCCTGTCAGCCAAGAACGAGAATCTGAGAATTAATGGGGACCCATACTGGAGAGCTAAATGCTAGCGTAAGACCTTTTCCATCTCCAACTGACCAGACAGATCATTCTCCTCTGACCTTAAATCGTTGTTATTTGCAACATTCTGTATAAAATCTAGAGATTTTGGTATGTGATAATCCTAACATCCCACAGTTAAAGCCACAGAGATCACAAGAGACTTGACTTAACACATTATTTGATGTTTGATGTGAACAGTGATAAAAGCTCTTGCCCTGTATCTGTATACATTGTGCTGCTGCTACATGATTGGCTGATTCCCTATCAGAGCTGGACGGGAGTGTATTCATGCTTGACCATATGGAAGACCAGAGAGGTTCAAACATCCCCGTGAGACAGCAATGAATGAGCACATAAGATGAAATGAGCTTTTACTATCAGACAGAGAAACTGGAAGTAAAACAGGAGAAACAATGAGTGTGTGCGAGTTTCAGAGAGCAGCTTGGAACACAGAATTGCCCGTATCTCTCATGTAAAATACGGAAAATTTTATGACTCTATAAAATCCTTCAGACAGATTAATCCTGGAGAGTAGATTAATAAAGTCCCAGAGTATTCCAACAAGAACTGCCACTTACTGTAACTCCTAAAAATACATAAGATTATAAAGTGTATACATAAGATTATACACTCAGCCACATAAAGCACAAAATCTCTGTGTGCATCTTTATTAGAATCACAGGTTCATGTTTGTCTGCATGGCAATGTGTTGGAACTATTTCTTTGTGTATAAAAGTGCATATAAAGGTGTTGTGATTGTGCTGAGTGTGTGTCTTCAGGTTACCTGCGATGTGGGCCGATTTGCAGACATGTCCACTGATCCCTGGCCTTCCGGGCTCCAGCTCCCTGCTTTCTGAGACATCTCCTGAGCTCTGGCCGTCACCCATGACTGGCTCTCCGGAATGCCGCCATCCACAGCCCTAACCATATGCACAGCAAGATTGCTTTTCTCCCTTAAACACTAATAACAATCATTACTGCTTCTGATGTACAATCCCCAAAACTTCACTGATATTTATATTAATGCCCTATACCCACACACATTTGTCAGGAGTCTGTTGATTATCTAAACCTTTGCAAATGAAAGATTTTTTGTAGCTGGACTTGCCACAGAGAGTACCACATCACTACTATATAAAGCATTTGGCCTCCTATATGTTTGTTCATATTTCAGTCTCATTTAATAAAGTGTAAATGATCAGAGACATAAGAAATATAATGTAAGAAATAGTATCCATACAATTTGGACAAAAGATCTTTAACATAAGGACATAAACATTATTGTAGAGAGACATCATTGAGAGAACAAGGACGCTGGCTGTACAGGAGGCTTAGTGATAAGTAGTCACATTACTTAGCCAACCACCTTAAACTTGTGCTTGGTAGGGATGGGCAGAATGTGCTGAAAACGTGGCTCTGGGGTTGTATACAGTATGACCCCCACAATAATCAGATTACCTCAACTCAGAGCTCCAGGGTGAACAATATGATTCATGATCAAAGGATTTGTGACAGCTTACATAGACCCCGAAAGAAAAGAAAACTACTAAAAGGACATTAGGACAGTAAGTCGGGTCTGTCAAACCCACAGTGAGTCTATTAACAACTACTGACCACTTAAGGACCAGGAGTGAGACTGGAAGTATGCAGAAAAATCTTTCTAATCCACAATTGAACATGTGTCATGGTAGGATCAGTTTTCAAGGAATTGTACACTTTTAAAAAATATATTTGCAACAAATTAATTTAACATACTAATTTAACATATTAATTATTTTGTATTCTGATGTATATTTTTTCCTGTCTGTCCAATTTAAAAAAAAAAAAAAAAAAAAAGCAAAAGCACGGGGAAACGTGACAAAAAACATCTACTTACAAGTTATTAGGGTCCAGTCGTGGTGCAGAAAGACCATTGAGTCCCTGACCAGCGTTCTGTGTCGGTGATGGTGCCTCCAGGCGCTGAAACATTAATGGCGTTCGATTCTGTGTAAGATACAACATGGCCTAAAGCTGGTATCAGGCAAGCAGATGGAAAAATGGGGGGTGTTGGGGTGTTTTTTGGGGGGCGGGGGGGGGGGGGCGGATAGAAGGCATCCCAGGTGCAAATGGGATCAGATCCAACAGCAACACAAGGCAGTTAAATTGCTCAGCCAAGAGGCATTCTGGGATTTGGTGTCTGGTGAGTCAATGAAGTGAACCTGTGAGCCAAGCTGTAAGAAGAATGTTAATGGTAGGATGCTGAGAATTCATTTACTTTGGTCAGGCTGGTAAATGAATGACACTGGCAACCAGTTGGATGAATAAGAACCATGATGTCTCATATATCTAATTACTCAGATGGGGTGCAGCTGCATGTAGCATTAAAGCCAACATCTGGAAGAATTTTATCAGCAGTGCCCAGTAATTCTCTGCTTTTGGCCTTTTTCCTGTAAAAATGATGTTTTCGTTGTGTGTGTATGTGTGTAAGTGCACGTGTCAAATGACGAGCGTGCAGTGCAGGCTGATACAGACAGGGGGCCGTGTTTACTGTGTAAGACGAGGAGAGGGGAGTGCCTAATTGCACACACACACACACACACACACACACACACACACACACACACAGCGTCTGCGTGCACAAACAGAAACACCTACCTGTCGGGATTTATTTTTACTTTTTTTATGTAAAGTGCAGGTGAATTTTTTTATTTTTACTTTATATTTTGTATTAATTATTTTTATGTATTTTTTTTTGGACTGTGGAACTAATCATTTGAGTTTCCATTATTAATTATGGGAAAAAATTAGATTTACGAGTGTTTTGGAATATTAGCCCACTTCCGGAACCAATTATACTGGTAATCCAAGGTTCCACTGTACTTGTATGTATGTACAGTATGTGTACAAATCTCGTAAAATCAGAGTTCTGTGTTTATGGCTTATAGTTCTGCACAGACAGACAATTGCATTCTCCGTTTTCTTTTGTCATTTTACTTGTTTCAATGTATGATTTTGTATTGGTTTGCTTTCTTTTGTTCTTCTTCTTATTACTATTCTATTACAACTGATAATGTGCCCCTAACGTCTGTTGGTGGACTGGCATAACATTTTCATCATTCTTGTACGAAGGAACTTAAAGGGACTATTTCCATCTTGTCCTATAACTGGAAATTAGTGTAGCTGGATGCATCCAGTGACTGCTATGAATTGAATAGCTGACAACAAGGGAAAGACCTTATGACAGCATGGAGAGACAGCTGACCGGAGGGACTAGACCCCACCTGGGGCTGCCATGGGTTAGCTACCCATGACAGCAGGATCCAATACTAACAGTATTTGGAGACACCCACTTACAGCTACAAATAGAACTATAGAGAAGATACCCCTGGAGTCGGCGAGAGCTGGGGTGGAAGACGACTCACCAAAGGACTTCACGGTAACTGACCTTGGAATGACTAAGACTACGACGGAGAAAAAAAACATACAAGAAACAAATGATGAACGGCACAGGAGGCTCCAGACATGCCCCTGTGGCTAGAAGAAAGTTACATCTGTAAAGGGTTTGAAAATACACCAAGGAAAGAAAAGATGCTTGAGAGCAGTAGGTCAGGGACCTCGCATTGATTGCTACTTTTTAAGAAGTAACTCAAGTCAGTCGAGTGAAATCCAGCGACTGGAGACAAACCAAAGATCGCAGGATATCAGTCCCCGTGTATCTGAAACAGCAAACTTAAGATCAGAAGAAGGTCCCAAGGTGCAGTTTCAACCCATCCAGCCAGGAAAATCTGTAAGGGAGAAAAGACCATTACAAAATAGACCAAAGGTAATTTGGCCTGGAGCTTCTGAAAAAGCAAAGTGGGCAGGCATAAATGCAGACATAGGCAGCACTCTGGAAAGGATGAAGGGTACAGCTGAACAGAAGTTGGATATGATGGGTAATATAATTTACAACTATGGAGCAGAGCTGTATGGGGTAACAGGGAAGAAGCAGAGAGCCCCAACAACCCAAAATAAATCAAGGAGGCAGATGGAGATACAACGCCTGGTACAACAGAGAAGGCAGTGGAGGAAAGCATCAGAATATGAGAAAGAGGGAATTAACAGGCTCCAGGAGAGCATTAAACACCGACTGGCATCCCTAAGGAGAGCAGAAAGGCTAAGGCTGACTCAGAAAAAGAAAGATCGGGCAAGAACTAAATTCTTCAAAGATCCTTTCAAATTCGTGAAATCCCTCTTCATTAAGTAGAAAGCAGGAACTCTGAAGACCACAAAGCAGGCCTTGGAGGAGTACCTTGAACAAGCACACTCAGATCCACAGAGACACGAAACTGCCTTAATCCCTCCTGACATTCCACCTATTGAGCACCCAGAATATCAAATGGATGTGTGTCCTCCTAAATGGAAGGAAGTAGAGAAGATTGTGAGACGAGTAAGAGCATCATCAGCCCCAGGCCCCAATGGTGTCCCTTATAAAGTGCATAAGAATGCCCCTGACATTCTTCGTGTACTCTGGAAGCTGATGAAGGTGGTTTGGGTTAAACAAACAATACCAAAGGCAAGGCGTAGGGCAGGAGGAATATTGATTCCAAAGGAGGAGGAATCCTGTAGCATCAGCCAATTCCGGCCTATAAGTCTCCTCAATGTTGAAGGTAAAATCTTCTTCAGCGTCATAGCCCAAAGGGTGACCAGCTACCTGATGAAAAACAAGCTTGTGGATACAACAGTTCAAAAAGCTGGAATTGCAGGGTTTTCAGGATGTCTGGAGCACACCAGCATGATTTGGCACCAAATCCAAATGGCCAAGAGAGAGAAGAGCGATCTGCACGTTGTTTTCCTCGACCTTGCAAATGCATTTGGCTCAGTTCCCCACAGCATCATCTGGACAGCTTTCAACTTCTTCAGAATACCGGAGCCCATCACAAGTTTGATCAAGGCATATTTTCATGACCTGCAGTTCTGCTTCACTACACCTGATTTTACCACCACATGGCAGAGACTTGAAATGGGTATCATGGCAGGGTGCACGATATCTCCACTAGCTTTCACCATGGCAATGGAAAAGATTATAAGAGCTTCAAAATGGGTGGTGGGTGGAAAACGACTCAAGTCCGGAGCTCAGTTGACACCTATTAGGGCTTTCATGGATGATGTAACAACACTGACAACAACGATACCATGCACCAGACGCCTGCTGGAGAAGCTTAACAAAAACATCACCTGGGCTAGAATGAGGATCAAGCCATCAAAATCTAGAAGTATTTCAATCATTAAAGGGAAGATGGTAAATCTGAGGTTTCTCATTGACAGCGAGACAATACCAACGGTATCAGAGAAACCCATCAAAAGCCTAGGAAGATACTATGATGCAAGTCTTACAGACCATGATCAGGTCAAACAGCTTAAGCGGGATTTAAACAGAGACCTTGAGAAAATAGATCGTTCGAAGCCTAACCCTAGGTGCAGTCTTTCCACACTACAAGCTTGGAGCTTCTGAGCTTCCTGTTTGACGTAGCTTCCTGTTTTTCGTATTCTTCCCGCGAAAGTTCCTTGTCTGTTTGTAACAGCGTTTTAGATTATATTTTGTTTCGTTTTTTTTTATAATTATATATTTTTCCCGTTTTTACTAAATAACAAATTAGTTTTTACGCTTTAATACTACTGGACTTTATCCATTTTTTTGCGCTTTTTGAGAGAACGTGCATATCATCTGACCAACAACAAGCGAATCCATCAGCAAATAATCACAACTCCGGCACAAAGGTACGTTATTATGTCTACCATTCAGCTCGCTCAGTGTGTGGAGTGCAGGATGTTTAGACATTCTTCCTTCGTCATTAGTGATAATTTTATTTGTGATAGGTGTGTGTTAGTGAGCACCCTGACGGAGAAGATATTAGCATTAGAGGAGCGCATCCAGACTTTAGAGAGGGTTAGAGAGCGCAAGAGCAGCGTTATTCCCGTAGCGGAAAGTCTGGGTGACGCAGGTGGAGATAATCAGCCCCCGACTCCGGCAGTAGAGCCCTCACAGCGGGGCGAGTGGGTGACAACTCGGCAGCATACTCGTTCAGCCAAAGCTAACGCTAAGGCTAGCCCACCAGAGCACACCTCTTCTGCACTTCACGTGTCCAACAGGTTCGCTCTCCTCAGTGATGCACCCGCTGAGAAACCTTAAAGAGCTCAGGTTATAGGAGACTCTATACTGAGGCACGTGAAATTAGCCAGGCCTTTAGGGGCGCCAGCGGCAGTGGTCAGGTGTATCCCAGGAGCCAGAGCACCGGACATAGCAGGTAATCTTAGGGCTCTAGGACAGCATAGGTTCTCTAAGATAGTGGTACATGCTGGAGCTAATGATATACGCCTTCGTCAGTCAGAGGTTAGCAAGAGTAACTTTACAGAGGTGTTTAAAATAGCGAAGGCAATATCCGAAGAAGTAGTTTGCTCTGGTCCCATCCCAATGACACGTGGCGACATAGCTTACAGCAGGTTATGGTCGCTGAACCGCTGGATGTCCAGGTGGTGCTCCGAAAACAACGTGGGCTTCATAGATAACTGGAAGACTTTTGAGGGCAAAACTGGCCTGTTAGGGCGGGACGGTGTCCATCCCACTTGGGAAGGTGCTGCTCTCATTTCTTGTAGTATAGCACATAGTCTCAGAAGAGGCCTAGTTAATCGGTGACAATCCAGAGCCAAGGCCTGGGAGCAGACAGACAGACAGGCTAAACCAACCGTCTGCTAGCTGCATAGAGTTGTCACTCAGGGTTCATCATATTGAGACTGTGTCTGTTCCCCGAGCTAAATTTAGAGAGACTCAGAAAGTCTGTTTTAGTAATTTAATTAACATAGATACCACAAACTCAGATCACACTGAATACGCAGCCAGCACCTCTGATCTGAAGCTAGGACTGTTAAATATTAGATCTCTCGCATCTAAAGCAGTTAATGTTAATGAAACTATTACAGATCAGGAGTTTGATATATTATGTTTAACAGAAACCTGGATTAAACAAACAGGACGAGTATGTAGCTTTAAATGAAGCTAGTCCTCCTGGATACAGCTACATACACCAGCCTCGGCTAAGTGGTAGAGGAGGAGGAGTTGCAGTTATTTATAACGATAATCTGTCTCTCATACAAAAACACAGTTTTAAATTTAATGCATTTGAAGTTCTCTATAGTAACATAAAGTCAGTTCAGTCGATCCCGCTAATCATCATTTACAGACCGCCAGGGCCGTACTCTGAGTTTCTCTGCGAATTTGCAGATTTCCTCTCAAACCTTGTTGTTTCTGTAGATAAAGAGTTAATTGCTGGAGACTTTAATATTCATTTTGAGAATCCAGAAGACCCTCTGAGAACAGCATTCTTGTCCATACTAGACTCAGTAGGAGTAAATCAATGTGTAGTAGGACCCAGTCATGAAGCAGGTCACACTTTAAGTCAAGTCAAGTCAAGTCAATTTTATTTATATAGTGCTTTTAACAATTGACATTGTCGCAAAGCAGCTTTACACAATAAAAAGAAGTAAGTCTGTATGCAATGTGTATGAATCAAAATGATAAGATTGTCCCTGATGAGCAAGCCGAGGGCGACGGTGGCAAGGAAAAACTCCCTGGGATGGTAATAGGAAGAAACCTTGAGAGGAACCAGACTCAACAGGGAACCCATCCTCATCTGGGTGATAACGGATAGCAGGGACTGATCAACTTAATAATGTGTACTGGAAGTTCAGTGTAACAGGAGATGTGTTAAAAATTAAAATTAAAAGGAGTCCAGTTTGTTCCTGGAGGCTCAGGTAGACTGTAGGAGATTCCAGTCCTGAGCTATCGAACAACTGAAGTCACAGGTCCCCAGAGCATCAATCGATGATAGGACAGTCTTAATGGAAACCATCCCCAGCCACCATACAAATCCAGGCAGACCACACGGGGCAT
>JAAGKR010010104.1:12298-19798 GCA_011419295.1 Clarias macrocephalus
AGGGAGCAGACAGACAGGCTAAACCAACCATCTGCTAGCTGCATAGAGTCGTCACTCAGGGTTCATCATATTGAGACTGTGTCTGTTCCCCGAGCTAAATTTAGAAAGACTCAGAAAGTCTGTTTTAGTAATTTAATTAACATAGATACCACAAACTCAGATCACACTGAATGCGCAGCCAGCACCTCTGATCTGAAGCTCGGACTGTTAAATATTAGATCTCTCGCATCTAAAGCAGTTATTGTTAACGAAACTATCACAGATCAGGAGTTTGATATATTATGTTTAACAGAAACCTGGATTAAACAGGACGAGTATGTAGCTTTAAATGAAGCGAGTCCTCCTGGATACAGCTACATACACTAGCCTCGGCTAATAACTGGTAGAGGAGGAGGCGTCGCAGTTATTTACAACAATAATCTGTGTATTGTTCAAAAACACGTACACAAATTTAATGCATTTGAAGTTCTCTATGGTGACATAAAAAGTGTAGCTACAAATATTAAGTCTGCTCAGTCGATCCCGCTAATTATCATTTACAGACCCCCAGGGCCGTACTCTGAGTTTCTCTGCGAATTTGCAGATTTCCTCTCAAACTTTGTTGTTTCTGTAGATAAAGCGTTAATTGCTGGAGACTTTAATATTCATTTTGAGAATCCAGAAGACCCTCTGAGAACAGCATTTATGTCCATACTAGACTCAGTAGGAGTAAATCAATGTGTAGTAGGACCCACTAATAAAGCAGGTCACACTTTAGATTTAATATTATTCTTCGGATTAATTATAAGAAATTTATTCACAATTCCACTGTCTGAAGTTATCTCAGATCACTGTCTTGTCTCAATTAATGTTTGTCATAATAATAATGTACGCACAGCGCCACGCTACCGTATTAAACGTACATTCACATCAAATACCACACAGAGCTTTATCAGTAATCTCCCAGAATTATCAACTTTGATTGGATCGCCATCTGACTCCATAGAACTGGATCAGGCGACTGAACATTTATAGTCAACATTCCGTTATACCTTAGATAATGTAGTGCCAGTTAAAAGGAAAATGATTATAGATAAGAAACTCGCTCCTTGGTATAATCACACAGTTTAAAACAGATCACTTGCAAATTAGAACGTAAATGGCGTCAAACCAAATTATTAATATTTCAAATAGCATGGAAGGAGAGCATTCTGAACTATAGAAAAGCTCTTAGTGTAGCTAGATCAACGTACTCTCATAGAAAATAACTCTTATAGAAAATAACAAAAATAATCTTAGATTTTTATTTAATACCGTAGACAAATTAACCAGAAATAAGACCACTGCAGAAATCTCCACAACAACAACATACAGTAGTGAGGACTTCATGAACTTCTTTAAAAATAAAATTGTAAACATTAGGCATAAAAGTGAGGCATTGAAACCGGACAATGTAATTGATGCAGATGTTAAACTAACCATGTCAGAATGGAACCTAGAATACTTTACTTCCCTTGAAGAGAATGAATTAATTTCACTCATCTCTTCTGCAAATTCATCAACCTGTATATTATATTACGACACATTTGCTCAAACAGACAGTGCCAGAAATAACAGAATCCCTGTTGAAAATAATTAACTCTTCAATCAGCATTGGGTATGTTCCAAAATCTTTTAAATTAGCAGTTATTAAACCTATAATTAAGAAATCTGACCTCGACCCTGGTCAGCTGTCTAATTACAGGCCGATATCAAACCTCCCATTTATCTCTAAGATTCTGGAAAAGATAGTTGCAGAGCAGCTATGCTCATATCTACACAGAAATAACATACATGAACTGTATCAGTCAGGATTTAGGCCTCAACACAGCACAGAGACAGCACTTGTAAAGTAGTAAATGACCTCCTATTGGCCTCTGATCAGGGTTGTGTAACTATGCTTGTGTTACTCAAGCTCAGTGCAGCTTTTAACACCATTGATCATAGTATTCTCCTTTACAGATTAGAAAATGTAGTAGGAATTAAGGGAACAGCTCTCTCCTGGCTCAGATCCTATTTGACTGATCGTTATCAGTATGTACATGTAGATTTAAATGGTGATTATTCTGCATGTTCACTAGTGGAGTTTGGTGTCCCACAGGGTTCGGTTTTAGGCCCACTGCTTTTTTCCCTTTACATGTTTCCTTTGGGCAACATAATCCGTAAGCATGATATTAATTTTCACTGTTATGCTGATGACACACGGTTATACGTCTCAACAAAACCAGATGAGAGAAACCAGCTTGCTAAAGTTGAGCAATATGTAAAGGATATAAGAGACTGGATGCTAACTAACTTCCTTCTGCTTAATTCTGATAAGACAGAAGTTCTAGTCATAGGAACGCATGCAGCTAGAAGCAAGATTTTAGACCACACTATAATTTTAGATGGCCTTTCTGTTTTGTCTAGTGCAACAGTAAAAGACCTCTGTGTGATCATACTTTCTAGTCTTTCATTTGAAGCTCATGTAGATAATATCACCAGGATAGCATTCTTTCACCTCAGAAATATTGCCAAGTTAAGGAATATATTGTCACTAAACGATGCAGAAAAACTTGTTCATGCTTTTATCACCTCAAGGTTGGACTATTGCAACGCTTTACTGTCTGGTTGTTCAACTAGGTGCATAAATAAGCTTCAATTAGTTCAGAATGCAGCAGCGAGTGTCCTTACTAGAACCAGAAGATATGAGCACATTGAACACTATCTTATCTACACTGCATTGGCTCCCTATGAAATTTCGCATTGATTTTAAAATACTACTATTGACATATAAAGCATTAAATGGTCTGAATGAACTGCTAGTGTCTTACGATCCGCCACGCCTACTTCGATCAAAGGATGCAGGCTGCTTGTCAGTACCGCGTATTATAAAAACTACAGCAGGGGGCAGAGCTTTTTCTTACAAAGCCCCAAAGTTATGGAATAGCCTTCCAAATAATGTTCGGGACTCAGGCACAGTCTCAGTGTTTAAGTCTAGACTAAAAACTTATTTATTTAGCCAAGCATTTTGTAAGTAGATTTGCCTTAGGTAAAGGAACAGATCTGGGGGACTCATGGACGTAGAGTATTATGGTGAATTGGTATGTTTAGATGCTGTCTTCCCCACTCTCATTGATCACTCAACGGTGAGGTGATTGGTTGGTTTACATCTCAGTTCCCCCTCATGTCTGTGTTTCCTTCTGGCTCTTCCCTTTTAGTTATGCTGTTATAGTTAGTCCTGCCGGAGTCCTTGCTTGCACTCTACACTAAATATACATTCACCTTATACATTATGTGACTGTGACCATACCTAACTGTTATCTCTCCTCTTTTGTTCTCACCTCTCCTGTTCTCTCTCCCCCTCTCTCTCTTCTCTCTCTCCCCCTCTCTCTCTTTCTTTCCCTCTCTCTGTCGAGCTACACATGTCGTTCCTGAGCTGCCATTGATCCAGACTCCCTCTGCCCTCTGGACCTGCCTGACTCATCCTGGTGTCCCGCTTCTGGTAACTAGAAAGACGGTCCTGGCCTCGCATGATGTTGACAGCTGTTTCTCTGCGGACTTGACTACAGTCGCTCGATAGTTCAGGACTGAAATTTCCTATAAATCTACCTGAGCCTCCAATAACTACCTGGACTTCAATTCTAACATCAATTAACAACTATTATACTGAATTGCCTGCCACCCATGCCACCCAACACACAGTATGAATGCAGATCAATTCCTGCTTTCTGTTTCACCCAAATGAGGATGGGTTCCCTGTTGAGTCCAGTTCCTCTAAAAGTTTCTTCCTACTGCCATCTCAGGGAGTTTTTCCTTGCCACTGTCGCCCTCGGCTTGCTCATCAGGGACTATCTTTTTGATTCATACACATTCACATTTCTAACAAACGTAAATAATTCTTTTGATTGTGTATAGCTGCTTTGCGACGATGAAAATTGTTAAAAGCGCTATACAAATAAAATGTAAATGAATTGAATTGGTACTAGTGGCCAGTTGGCCTTGCCCAGCCACCTGTCAACGCAGCCTCGACATAAGCCCATAACCTTACCTTGACTGGAAACAAGGGCCTTAACAGCAAGCAAAGCATTTATTTCTTGTCGACAGCTGGATTGAAAAATCTGGTGCTTGGCGTAGATGAAAGTGCCATGGCAGCACGCGCAGTCATTTGGCATGTGGTGATCAAAAGGCAGAATTCAGTTTACTCACCTTTGAAGTCCTTGAAGTTTGTGGCAACATTTCTCCCTCATGCTGCTTTAGCGTTTGCCGCTCAACGTTAGGCTCTGAGCCATAATCTTCAACCTTTAACTCCAGCCATTGTTACGCTGGACTCTGGACCCCGAATGAAGCTCCTTGCGCCTATAATGTGTTAGGAGCCCGAAATCCATTCATTCATTCTTTGCCAGCTGTAAGCAGAATTAGGCGGCCCACTCTTTCACACATCTGCAGAAGGATATTCTGTGTCTGTAGGGAGCCTTCGAAGTAAGCTAGGACCAATATATATATACAGGGGTTGGACAATGAAACTGAAACACCTAGTTTTAGACCACAATAATTAATTAGTATAATCAATAGTTCATTAGTAATGTTTCCTATCTCGCTCCTCCAAAACACCCCAAAGTCTCTCAATAATATTTAGATCTGGTGAGTGTGCAGGCCATGCGAGATGTTCAACTTCACTTTCATGTTCATCAAACCACTCTGTCACCAGTCTTACTGTGGTTATTGGTATCATCCTGATACATGGCACCGCCTTCAGGATATTATGTTTGAACCACTGGATGCACATGGTCCTCCAGAATGGTCCGGTAGTCCTTGGCAGTGACGCACCCATCTAGCACAAGTATTCTTCCTAGGGAATGCCATGATATGGCAGCCCAAACCATCACTGATTCAACCCCATGCTTCACTCTGGGCATGCAACAGTCTGGGTGGTACGCTTCTTTGGTGCCTCTCCACACCGTAACCAGACGTGGGAAAGACAGTGAAGGTGAATTCTGCAGTGAGTTGGGCAGCTATAGTTTTATGTTTTTTGGATACAATGTGGGTTCGCACCCGGACATCTCTTTCAGACAGCTTCCTCTTCCGTCCACAGTTACTCCTGTTGGATGTGGTTCGTTCTTCTTGGTGGTATGCTGACATTACCCTGGATACCGTGGCTCTTGATACATTACAAACACTCGCTGTCACAGATGCACCAGCGAGACATGCACCAACAATTTGTCCTCTTTTGAACTCTGTTATGTCACCCATAATGTTGTGTGCATTGCAATATTTTAACCAAAACTGTGTGTATAAAATATGTGTGTATGTGTGTGTGTGTGTGTGAACTTAAATTACAAAAGAAAAGTAATTTTATCCATGATATTCTATTTTTTAAAATCCACTGTATACACTAGCACTGATGCTTTGTTCTCTTTCTCTTTCTCTCTCTCTCGCTTTCTTGTCGTCAGAATCTATATTAGCAAGGAGGGCAAATTGAATAAAATGGCAGGTGTGTGTGGGGTGGGGGGTGAAGGGAAGTACAGGGTGCTTCCTTCAGGACTGCCATTTGAAGGCACACTGAATAATGATGTACGGCACATGCACACGCACCATATAGAGTATATATCCTAGTTATATATATTTTATATATTTATAATTTAATACAAATACTAATTTGTAAATACTAATACAAAAGCAGCTCTCTTTTACAGTGTGTGTGTGTGTGTGTGTGTGTGTGTGTGTGTGTGTGTGTGTGTGTGTGCGCGTGTGTTCTCATCGCCATTTTCCCGCCACTCACCCCCTCCACCTCCTCCTCATCAGGAACACTCCCTTTTCTGACATCATCACTACGATGCTGTGTTTCTGGAAGCACACATGCACATGCACCCCCCGCTAGAATTTGATCTCGGATCATCCGAATCTCTGCAGTCTGGCCACCCTCCATCTGCCATGGATAAGCTCCAGAGTGATGATGGTGATCTGCTTTAATTCCTCAGATCCATCCTGATGGACAGCGCACACACACCTGAGACTCACCTGTGCGGTCCCTCACACACCTCCCTCAGTCTGAGGGTTTAAGTCCAGTGTTACGGAGCACTTCATCTTCTAGTGGTGGTTAATTAACATAGCCGGATTAATACATCAGTAATAACATGTGCAGTGTAAACATGTTAATTCAGATTCCTGTGGATTTAAATTTAATCTGATGTTTTTTCCTGAGTGTAAAGTGAATTGGTTTAAAGCTGAACCTGCAATGTGGCGACCCACAGCCCGAGCTCTCAGATGAAGTGTGTTATTAGATCTGAAGCTGTTCAGGTGTAATTGGGTTACAGTGTGGAGGTGGATCAGCCTGAACTGGGCGGGTTTTAAACAGGAAACAGTCATATCAATCTGGCAACCCGGTGGAGTGTGATGATCCAGAGTCTGGGTTTTCAGCTGATCAGATAGATCCTTCATCATCATCACCATCATCATCATCATCACCACCATAACCGCCATCATCTTCATCACCACCACCAACACCATCATCATCATCACTACTAGAACCAACATCATCCTCATCTTCATCATCACTAGTTATTCTCTGATCTTTCCCCTGAAGCGCGAGCCGCATCCCTGCAGGGAAACCAGCTCCGCGCGCGTGTGTGTATGTGTGTAATGCGCTGAGGAAGAGGAGGGGTGTGTGTGTGTGTGTGTGTGTGTAGATCGGTTCCTCTGCGCGCTCCTGACTCTAGCTCGCTCCACAGATCTGATCAGAGGCGATGCGGATTATTTCCGCTTTATTTTTCCGGTTTATAACAAAATAACGAGATAATCACAGTCTGATTCGGTGGGCTTTTATTATTATTATTATTATTATTATTATTATTGCTGTTGTTGTTGTTTGTCCTGCTCCCGAACGCGCGCTCCTGTCGCCATGGGGACAAACGGATCGGAGAGATAAACGCTTTAATGTCCTGAGCGCGCGCTGATGTGACTGAGCTCCATTCGGTACCGGGGAGTTTGGATTCGGATCACCACGTCATCCTCCTCTCCCTCCGCCGGACTCTCCTCTCCTCTCCTCTCCTCTCCGGCTCCTGCGGATGGGACAGAATTAAATAAATTATCTGCGGTCTTTCCCGCCCCGCTCCGCCCCGCTCCGCTCCCTGCCCCTGCTGTTCGGTGACTCGGTGTTCGGTACAGCGATGCTGATCGGGCCGGTCCCCCCCGGGCTCGGTGCGCGCGGCTGAGCGGTGAGGATGAGGACGCGGCGCTGTGGAGGAGGAGGAGGAGGAAGATAAGCAGCAGCAGCGTCTCACGGGTTCGTGCTTTACTTCATTTCTGCTTTATAGCGCGAGACACGACGGCTTCCGGTAGGTGTGTGAACAGGAACTCTTTGATCTTTCCTCCCGGTGTGTGTGTGTGTGTGTGTGATGTTGCGCGGTCGATCCGCGTGCAGAGCGCTGATTTCTCTCCCCTGTTCGTGAGTGCGGCGGTGTGGGGCTTCCCGCATCTCCATAACGGACCTGCTGTGTGTGT
>JAAGKR010010105.1:0-24020 GCA_011419295.1 Clarias macrocephalus
CCTATCTCAAAACATTTGCATATTTCATCCGACCAATAAAAGAAAAGTGTTTTTAATACAAAAAAAATCAACCTTCAAATAATTATGTTCAGTTATGCACTCAATACTTGGTCGGGAATCCTTTTGCAGAAATGACTGCTTCAATGCGGCGTGGCATGGAGGCAATCAGCCTGTGCCACTGCTGAGGTGTTATGGAGGCCCAGGATGCTTCGATAGCGGCCTTAAGCTCATCCAGAGTGTTGGGTCTTGCGTCTCTCAACTTTCTCTTCACAATATCCCACAGATTCTCTATGGGGTTCAGGGCAGGACAGTTGGCAGGCCAATTGAGCACAGTAATACCATGGTCAGTAAACCATTTACCAGTGGTTTTGGCACTGTGAGCAGGTGCCAGGTCGTGCTGAAAAATGAAATCTTTATCTCCATAAAGCTTTTCAGCAGATGGAAGCATGAAGTGCTCCAAAATCTCCTGATAGCTAGCTGCATTGACCCTGCCCTTGATAAAACACAGTGGACCAACACCAGCAGCTGACATGGCACCTCAGACCATCACTGACTGTGGGTACTTGACACTGGACTTTTGGCATTTCCCTCTCCCCAGTCTTCCTCTAGACTCTGCCACCTTGATTTCCAAATGACATGCAAAATTTGCTTTCATCCGAAAAAAGTACTTTGGACCACTGAGCAACAGTCCAGTAGCCCATTTCCTGCACACGCCTGTACACGGTGGCTCTGGATGTTTCTACTCCAGACTCAGTCCACTGCTTCCGCAGGTCCCCAAAGGTCTGGAATCGGTCCTTTTCCACAATCTTCCTCAGGGTCCGGTCACCTCTTCTCGTTGTGCAGCGTTTTCTGCCACACTTTTTCCTTCTCACTGAGGTGCATTGATACAGCACTCTGGGAACAGCCTATTCGTTCAGAAATTTTTTTCTGTGTCTTACCCTCTTGCTTGAGGGTGTCAATGATGGCCTTCTAGACAGCAGTCAGGTCGGCAGTCTTACCCATGATTGCGGTTTTGAGGAATGAACCAGGCTGGGAGTTTTTAAAAGCCTCAGGAATCTTTCGCAGGTGTTTAGAGTTAATTAGTTGATTCAGATGATTAGGTTAATAGCTCGTTTAGTGAACCTTTTCATGATATGCAAATGTTTTGAGATAGGAATTTTGGGTTTTCATGAGCTGTATGCCAAAATCCTCAATATTAAACCAATAAAAGGCTTGAACTACTTCAGTTGTGTGTAATGAATCTAAAATATATGAAAGTATAATGTTTATCAGTACATTACAGAAAATAATGAACTTTATCAGAATATGCTAATTTTTTGAGAAGGACCTGTACATAATTGGCAATTACCTTATTTTGACCCATAATGCCAGTAGTAGGATGTGTCTAGATGACCACTTCTCATTTTTATAAACAGTTTCATGAACATCATATTCAAACAAATAATTTAATTACAATAATAAAGAATCTGGACAACATAATTGACAGTCAATTAATATACTCAATGACAATGAGCTATTCTAGGTAAAAAAAAATTTTTAATGAGCAACCACTCCCCACTGTGTGTTTAAAAAGTACTGTATGCCACAGAGAAGAATGACATCTTTTGATGTTGGTCTCTTGGCATTGGGACGTCACAGGATGGAGTTCTGTTAGAAAATTCTGCAGACATTAATAAATTGATTTCTTTTTTTTTTTTTCAATATTTTTATTTAAGTTTACAGATAATTCTATACATAACAGTAGACAATAACGGTAATAAAAGTTAGACTGGACTGTAAAGCATATCGTCCAGATTCAGATTTTTGCTACTATTCAAGCCCCACATGTCCTCCATCACTCCAGAAATCAATGGGATCAAATTAAAAGTAACATCTAAATAGACTGAATACAAATGCAATTGTGTTTCCACTTTGCCTTATTTTGTCACTTTGCACTCTGTGCACAATAAAGCAAATAAATAAAGCAAAGGAACCATGAACATGTCAAGTACAGGAGGAAAAGGTCAATATGTGTCTTATTACTGCTTTAGTGGCTGCAATGAGCCTGTTTGGCACTGCACAGTTTTTCAAAACGGGCTTGTAGGCTTCATATTGCTACTCTCAAGTCATGCTTAATGTTGAGCTGGGATCTGTAGTTTGTTTTTAGATTTGTTCATTGTTCACAGAGATAAGATGTGGCGAAGGTAAGACGAATGCTCGCAGCCCTTCGCCTGGTAAGTGGATGCTCGCTCTCTACTCCAAGCTGTACACCTCAACCTCAGGGTGGAATCAAAGGTCACCTCAGTGAACTGGTTCTCTTCTGCAGTGCCGAAATTGGCAGGTGCTGCCAGTTAGAATATGAATTAATACTTTATCATTGCATACTGAAATTGAAGAATTCAGTTTGACAACAATCCATTCAAGTTAGTATGTAGTATACAACATAAATAAAATGTATGTGCAATATGAGTATAATACATAGTTATAGTCGAAGTCAGTAAATAAAATAACCTACCAAAATATACTAACCTCTTGCACTAAATGGATCCATAACCCAGTTATACTGAGCACAGGTGTTCGGGAAGTATTTTGAAATAATCTTCTTGAAAAGAGATGTGCTGCTTAATACATGGGATCACTGAGATACAACTTCCCTCAGATTCTCAAAAACATCAATAACTCCTTGATCGAGGCGCCTGTGCAACATCTCGAGTTTTGGGGAGAATACAGTGATCTTGTCTTGCCAGGTGAGATAGGTGGCTTGTCTCTGCCATGAAGCTGAAGATTTAATTCAGTCAGCTTTCCAAATACATCACCGAGACAGACCAGTTTCATCAGAAATTGCTCCTTCAGAAAGATGTGAATCTCTCTAGAGTTCAAACACTTGTGACAACAATTTTCCCCAGGAAAGCAACTTGACTTGTAAAACAGCACAGCTGAATGATCAGCTCCCACCTCCTTACAAAGTGCGGAGAACAGTTACGCTTTAAGGGGTCAGTTTTTGATGAAAGTGGCCACGTTCACGAACTTTGTCAAGAGCTCATTTAATTCAAGGCTGAGCTGAGCAATTCTGTATGTTACTTTGAATGAAGCAATTTGTGCTTTGCTGTTCACTGATGTGCATTTTACCATGCGATTTTGCTGCTGATGGTATTCTGCCAGCTTTATTTAAAAGAAGCTGAGTGGCTTATTGACGTGACTGAGGTGTGTTGTCTCCAAGTGTCGTCTAATTTGTTGGCTCTCATGCTGTCTGCGGTTTAAGACGCAAAACACACATGGGTCTCTCCTCTGTCCCCACCATCCCCACTGTGAATCCAAGTGCAAGACAGGCTCCATCATATTTTCCTTTTGGCTGGCTTTTTGTTTGATTAGGCTTACTGGTGCATAATTGCCTGCTTTTTTTTGTGGTTCATGTAACAAATTCTTTTATTGTAGTTGTTGTTGTTGTTAATGCCTGTGTTCGTTTATTGTTCCACTGCGATTAACATGCTGCCGTCAAACAGTTGCCGCACTATGGTTGCTAAATTGTCGCATTATAGTTCCACATTATAGTTGACACTTTTTCCCTAGCTGAAGTTAATTTGATTTTTATGTACTGATGACCCCTTTCACTGCGTGTGTCGTTGTTTATGAAGTTTATTATCTTTATTGTCAGTGAAGAAAAGCATAAATTGGGATATGCACAAAAAAAGACAAATTTCCATTCGTTCATTGTGCTCCACTTTTCGTTTCTTTATTCCCTACTAATGGGGCGTGCCGAACCGTGGTGCTACTTCTAGTTCAATCGCGGTCATAGCTCACATGTATTGTACAAAAAATAGACACTGCAGTGCACCAGATACCAATGTTTACAATTATATACAATATTTTCAGTGTGTAAGTGAATGTATAAAATGTCTAAAATCGGGTACATTGTATGTGTGTGTGTGCGTGCGAGCTGGCCTCACCTATTTTAATAAATCAGACCTGGAGCACGATGATAGAAAATCACTGTCCTATAAAGCTGTCTTGTAAAGCTGTCCTAATTTTGGGAAATCCTCAACAAAACAGAATTCACAGTCCAATACAGAGGAAAACAGCACTGAAAAAATGGAGTCCAGAATTCCCTTCTTATTTAGTCATATTCATCATATATTCATGTCAAAGGTGTACAAGACTCAGGTGATCTTAGATACAAAAACCTAAGGTGGACTTAGGAACAAATCCAACTTACGAACACGTTTGTAAGTCTGGCACTGGTCAAGCCAAATGGTACTTGGCAAAGGAAATGTTAACATAGTGTTCCTTTAGATTTTATCATGTGTAATTAGAAAAGCTATGCGTTTCGTGTCAGGTTTTGTGTCATCTTACAGTATATCTTATATTTTACAGTACCTGTATAACATACAGTAGTAGCTAACAATGACCTACATGCAGTAAAAGTTTGTGTTGAATTTCCTATAAAGTGGCTAAAAGTGCAAGCATAATTAAATACAAATACCTAGTATATAATACAAATGTATACAATATATAAATAGTATCAAATATTTATGTTGTTTTGCGCAAAAAAAACACTTATAGTAATACCCATTGCTATTTCAACTGATAAACGAGCCATGTAGTACTAAATTTATGCTGAATGCAATTATCCACCTTTCCCCCTTGAAATACCAGTCTGATTAAACACTATCACACACATCCTGATTAATGTTTCTTGTTGGAATCGATCCTTAAAAAACCATGAGTAGTGAGAAAGTATTAATGTCTGCTTAAGGAGTCCCAGTATTTTTTTTAAATATTACTTTTTTTTAGAGGATTTAGGAGGCCATCTATTTAACCCTTAATGAGATGAAGTACCACATTTGGTAACTGTGTTGATTCCAGTATCTGTACCTCAAGAAAAAACATATTGTTGTAAAAAAACATTTTTATGGCAACTTCACTGACCTTGGGTGCAACATAAAATGACCAAAAAAATTACAAAAGAAAAAAAAAAAAAAAAAAAAAATATATATATATATATATATATATATATATATATATATATATATATATATATTTTTTTTTTTTTTTTTTTAAATTTCCGAATATTTCATTTAATGCCCTATTTTAAAATTATTTATCCAAGGGAACATGGTAGCCAACCCTTCGCAGGTGACAATCACACAATCATGCACTATAGGCAATTTGGAAATGCCAATCAACTTACACCTCATGTCTTTGTTCTGTGGGAGAAAGCCAGAGTGCGCAGTGGAAACCCACCAAGCACCAGGATAGAAATTTTATTGCATAAAAAACAAATATTCTTATTATCTTAATTGTCAGGATTTTAAAATTTTAAGAATACCAATAAAACTGGTCTACTACTTTTACAAAAGCCTCTTTAAAGTATGGGTGTTTAGGACTTAACTGCCTTTATATTTAGATGGCTGAAATGTCAAAAGCGTTTCCAGATTTCTCAGATTCATCCGGCACAATTATAGAAAGACAGGTGTTGAACTGTTTCAACTCCATGGATATTTAATACTTAGCTAGAATTACACAGCTGGATACTAGTCTGTCAGAAACTAGACTGCCTGCCAACATAAAGATAAAATATATCCTACTTAATCCCTCCCAGCCCTCTTTTAATTTATTATGACTGTGTACAAAGAATATTCTAATCACTGGGAATTCTGTCTGGTATGTGCACAGCATGCAAGTAAAATATGCCATTAGCTATTTTGGAAAGCACTAAACATTTGTAGGGAAAGTCCCCAGTTTATGACTAAAAATACAATCGGAGAAATGTAGACAGGTCATAGCTCATGCAGGCTTCTGTGACATTTGTATGCAAGCAGGAAAATAGCATTCCAAAATAGCAATTATGTACAAATCTTTGAAAATCTTAAAAATTGAGAGAATTTAATATTGTATGTCTATTAACGTTTTATGAAATGATAAACAGCTACTGGTGTTCCTCGACATTTATTCTGGTTGAAAGAGGTTAACATTTTTATTAATGAATATGTAGCAAATTTCCCCATAAGAAATAATGGAAACTCAGATGATTCCTTCCACAACCCAAAAATATTGATATAAAAATAATTAATACGAAATATAATAAAATAAGTAAAAATGAACAACATTTGAACTGGTGTTAGATGAGGGAAGAAGCAGGAGAAGGGGGGCTATTGTTAGGGTGACTTACACACACACACACACCTACACACACACACACACATACACACACACTTACACACACACTTACACACACACTTACACACACACACACACACACACATACACACACCATACACACATACACACACCATACACACATACACACACATACACACACACACAAACGGAATCACTCCTCTAAACAGATTTATCTCCTGCACTGCCATCGCCCTTTTACCTTTTTTTTCACAGGGACCATTGTTGCAGTACAGTTACTAAAGAACAGTCACGACACTTGGACACAAGATAAAAGAAATGCTTTACATACACACAGGTAGTCACTATGTTATAATAAACAGTACTCGCAGCATGGATGTTGACTATACGAGTGACACACACGGAAGTCGATTACCCACAATCACAGTGTGAGAGAAAGAAAAAACATTGGCTCAGTTGTGATCATGTCGCTCGGCAAAGAGTATATGTACTACAGTACTCGTTTATCAAGTCCTCGCTCGTTTAGCAAGTTAAATTTTCTTTAAAATTTTGCTCATCTTGCAAAAACGCTCGCAGACCAAGTTACTCACAATACTAGGTTCCACTGTAATGTATAAAATTTATACATAAAATATGTAATGTTTAAAATTTTTATATAATATATAATGCATAAAATATGTTCCTTATAATGCAATGAAATTATTTTAAAAAAAATTCTTTTAAAATATTCACCTTGAGTATTCTGTAGTGTTGTTCCTAATAGATCAATACTTCTGGCTAGTTGTTCTCCACTGGCCAGAGTCCATGAAGACTGTATTTCAGAGACAGTCCATCCACAGGAGCCGAGCTCAAAGGAACAATACGCACCCAGTGGCAATGCATCTGTGAATATAATAACAAATGTTTTTTTTTTTTTTTACAGAATATAATATACAGTTCTAGATATCAACAATAACAGTCATACATTCAAATAGAATTATTATAATTTGAATCAAAATCAACCGAAAAAATTATTTTGCTCTAGAGATATAGACAGCTACATCTCAATTTGTATCTCAATCATATTTACATCCTTCGAAGGCTGCATTTGAAGATCGATTAAACAATTTCACGACTAAGCCTGTGCCAATTCAAAGGCTAATTCACATGCGGTCAGCAAATGCGACATTCTTTCCCTTACAACCAAGGATCCGACAGGTGGAACAGTTGCAGGTCATCCCAGGATTTTTTCTGCGAGCAGGGGAAGAGATGATGGCGGATACAGGGCCCTAGGACTACACTTTCAAATGTAAGTATTTGGTTACAACTCAGTTAATTATTAACTAAATTGTGCTAGAGATAAAAAAAAAAAGTGAAATAAAATTTTCTTTCTCTCTGTAATAAGTACAACAGCAGCTTGGAATGTTGCTAGGCGACAGGAGTGGAGCTTCATGATGACACGGTAAGGGTTGAAACAGCTGGTGACGCAAATATAAAATCCTCCGTAGACCTGACCATCTCATTTTGTCAAAAAAACCTATGAAGACCACATATGAAGACTTCATTCTTTAAAAGATGCGGTCCGCAAATTGAGACACAGCTGTAGTGTATAGACGTTTTCATGCCTCTGCTTTAACTATAACAGCATAGATAAGTAACTGTAATGTCCCATAAATCATTACTCGTGCACTGCTATTTCTGCAACAACAAAAAAAACATCTTTACTTTGAGTCAGTTTATATGGCAACCTCTGCCGTGTGGAAAACAGCAAAGGCCGATCTCATACTGCTAAAAGGCTTTGAACAATTTTTAAAAAGTGTTTATAGTTGAAATCAGTAACCTGAAATGTATAGTACCACAAAGACACTGTACACACTGTCCCCTCAGTCATTCTTAATTTGAAGCAGAATGCTGAATGCTCACCTACTGCCCCAAAACTCTAAAAACAAGACAAGGAACAACTAGGGGGAACTACAGAATGTTCTTTTAAATGAATAATTTTAATAATTTAAATAACAGCATATTTTCCAGTATCACTATTACCTTTGAGAAAAAAGAGAGCTTGTGAGTGTTTTTATTCCACTGAAATATTTTGCTCTATGTTTTTTTCCTCTCCCTCTTAATCTCTGAAATGTATTCAGGTTATTGAATTGTGAGTACAAATAAACCAGCATTAAAATGATCCAGATTTCCAAACCTGAGCCAGACATAAGTCTCACAGGTATACTAATTCAATACTTGTAATGCGTGCAATCGGATAAACACACTGTACCCAACTTCATGCTCCTTCATAATACATGTTTAGTGCACACTAATTGCTATTGGAGTACTGTAGACTCTGGAGAGCTGGAATAATCTACATGCAAGTTAAACAAAAAGAAATGTAATAAGCCAAAGATGTCAGTCAACTTGAAAAATTTCTCAACCAATTTGAATGTATCCCCAAGTGCAATCACAAAAACTATCAAATGCTATGATAAAACTGGCTCTCATGAGGACCGAAAACCAAGAGTAACCTATGCTACAAAGGATATGATTATTAGAAGGAACAGCTTCGATTACCACAGATTTACAGCACCTGAGCTTAGAGCCCAAATAAATGCTGCTCAGATTTTAACATCCACTTCAGAGGAGACTGCGTTGCGTGGGTTTCCTCATGGCAGAATTGCGGCAAAGAAACCATTGCTTGGGAAGAACACCAAGCAGAAGAGACATGTTTGGGCCAGGAAACAGAAGGACATTAGATCAGTGGCAAACTGACCTTTGGTCTAATGAGTCCAAATCTGAGATTTTTGGTTCTAACAGTCATGTCTTTGTTAGATGTAGAGGGTGAACAGATAGTTCCTGAATGTGTGGTTTACATCAGTTTGCAGAGACATGCCATCCCATCCCATTAATGCTACCATCATTTGTTTTCCAACATGACGATGAACCCAAACACACCTCTAGGTTATGTCAGGACTATTTGTCCATGAAGGACTGTGATGGAGGGCTGCATCGGAATATGGCCTCCACAATCACTTAATCTAAATCCAGTTGAGATGGTTTAGTATGAGTTGGACCGGGGAGTGAATATATATATACAGCGGAACCTTGGATTGTGAGTAACTTGGTCTGCGAGCATTTTGCAAGGTGAGGAAAATTTTTAAAATAAATTTTAACTTGCAACATCCACAAAAGTGTCATTAGAAAGGCTCCTTGTTAAAGTCACGCAACAGAAGAAGATTCCAGTAACCAGAGACTCTGTCGGAGAGGAATCATTCCGTGTGTGTGTGTGTGTGTGTGTGTGTGTGTGTGTGTGTGTGTGTGTGTGTGTGATAAAGTTGTCCTATGCAGTAGCCCCTCTCCTCTTGCTATTAATTATTTTTATTTTTTTAGCCTGTGGAACAAATCATCAGAGTTTCCTTTATTTCTTATGGGTAAATTTGCTTTTATATACAAGTGCATATATACAAGCAAGCTTCCAGAACAAATTATGCTCGCAATCCAAAGTTTAACTATATATACTGTATATACTGTATATATATCCTTCTTAAACGCTCTTCCTAAGACCTCGCCTCATGCCCGTGTGCCTATAGTGCCACCCATGCTTCAAACCTGTTACAATATAAAATTACTACAGTACATATGGATATGGAGTAAAACTGTTCAAGTCTTGGTGACAGCTGCTGCTTTAAAGAGGGTTCCCACAACAGACCATTTAATTTGCACACAACTAAGCGCTGCTTTTAAACCAGATACTCTTCCTGATGCAATCCTCCTATTATATCCAGGATTGCGACCACCATTACATCCAAACCACAAGATTTGAATTGGTTGGGATTTAAACCCTGCCCCCTTCTGCTTGGCAGGCAAGCCAGCAAATAGAAACCTACCAGTAAGGCACCAATGTCCCAAAACTGTTTGAGAGTTAACAGGACTAACTGGTTATAACCAAGTTATTAGTTATTGCTTTAACATTCTGCTTATCCTACTGCATATGAACATACTCTACATTTGTGTTATTTTCTTTTACTTGCATTCTTCTATTTTTAGTTTTTATTTAGTGAAGAATGTATGTAAGTACGTTTTGGATGTAATGATATATGTTCCCCTTCAGAGGGAGAGCAAATCAAGACTATTAGCTTTAACTCAACAATTGTGAATATCTCTAGAGAAAACATTGTCTTGACAAAAAAGCCAGTCGAGCATTGATGAGACCATATACCAAAACGAAAAATATTGTCTTCACCAAAACGAAAAATATTGTCTTCACCAAAACGAAAAATATTGTCTTTTATTTGTTCTTCTGCATGAATGTAGACAAACATTGTGAAAATGCAATTCTTCCACTTGAGTTTAAAGAAGTGATATTAGGTAACTATTTAATACCTGTTACTACCAGATAACGGATTAATCATGCAGGCCCATTGCTGGTTTAAACACTGATTTTTTAAAGTGGTCAACTTGACATAGCAAAAAAAGTTTTTTCAGATGACGTGGCACCAAGGGTTCCAGTCAATTTTCCTTCACTCCATGAGAGACCATAGCAGTATCAGAAGTGGGGGCTGAGTAATAAGCAGAAATATGCATTTGCATGTTGAGAACATGAGTGAAGGTGTGATGGTGATGGCAATGTGCTCACTCATTATTTGCTGGAACATTAAGGGCAAAAAATCCACAACCATTTTGCTCTATAGCAGTTAGTAGAAAACTAACAAGACATATAAATGGTAGGATAGATGATAGTCTGTTAAGTTTCCTGCCACATGAGAGTCAATCAATGGTGATAGACTAACACCATGGGAGTGCAAGGATATAGCATTAGACATGGGGATGCACTGGTATGCACCAGACAGTCTGAAGTCGCCCTTCAACATCAGGAGCAGAGTAAATGGAGAATATGAGCTTATGTCCTTGGTGTGACTGCTGTATTAACATATATATTCTAACAATTAAGCTTTTTTTTTTTGCCACATGTAGACATTAAAAGGGCAAGGTTTGTTTTTCCTGACAGATCTTGCTTTGAGAATGTGTCACAGTTTCTGACAACGAGCAAAGCATACTCACAGAGTTGTAAGCTGTATGTGGTTAGAAGGTCAAGAGAGTGTAATTGGCCTTGCGTTTTTGAGAAGAATACTTCACTCCCGAGTCCTAGTATTCCAACCTAGAAATTTGATTACTTGGTAGAAGTATTCATCTGCTATATTTAGACTGCATCTAAATTATGAACTGTCGTGACTGAGTGCTTGCTATGTCTATGGTTAATGGCAAAGAGCAGTGGCGTGGAACCTTTACGAAGAGAGCACACGTTCAGAATTCACACTTGCAAAGAAAAGATACATTATAAGCAAATATGTTTTAGACAACTATACTTAACTTACTAATTCATATGTTACTGTCAATTTAACTGTCGATATCCAGTGCCATTTCCATTGCATACATGTGGATGTTACGATGCATGAGGTCAAAGAATTACTCCGCCAACACTTCACTTCAATCCAGACTCATATTTGCTTCTTATGCATACAGTAAATGCTTAGAACAGAGTACTTTGACAATGCAAGAAGAGTTTCTTCAGAATGCATAATTCACCACTCTATCGCAGCCTAAGCTTTAATATAGCTAATGTATGTGGCAAACAGCTTGCTAGTAACTCAAGAAGCCCACTCACAGTGTCGCATCACACCACTCCATACCATTTTAGTGTTTTCACATTAAAAAGCAAACTGCGCAGTTATCTTGCAATTTTTAAGGACTGATCACTCAAAGCTGACTAAAGGGTTTAGACTACCTTTATCTAATACCTTTATTTAATAATGTAGTAGGGACAGTAGATTTTTCAAGTCTTTCTTTAATCAAAATATAAATGAAAGCATATAAATACAAGTCTTGGTCATTATAAATTTTCCTACACTTCACACTGACCATAGACTTTGTCATAATAGATGTAATAAATGTAAATAATCTGGGCCAAATTCCACACCCTCGTCCTATGCAGAAATGCATTCCAAAAGTCAGCTGTGAATCTTCTGAGCTGAATCGAGTTGGTATTTGTCAAAGTTACGGCAAATCTCTTATAAATTTAACTTATACTGTAAATATCTGTACTAAATACACGTTTTATTAGGGATGGGGATCACCAGCTACCACACTATCACAAATTGTATAATATCCAGATTAGATGTATACATTTTTTTCTCCAGATTTTGTTACAATTTTAAGACCTCAAACCTTTAAAAAAAAAAAGAAAAGTTGTCAGAATCCGAAAGTTTTATACCTTAGCTAATGTATATTCAACAGCTTTACAGCTGAACTGAACATACGGTATAGTAAGTAATTAAATGTAGCCCATTCCTTATATTAGTTTTTTAACCTAAAAAAAACAAAACAAGGACAAAATATTTCCAAAATAGTAGAGACTATGGAACACATGAATATCATTATTAACAAGAGGGGGAATGGAGCTCCACAGTGACATTAACAAGAAAGGATGTCTCCAAAAGTCTAATTTAACCTAGATGTGCTTACCCCAAATTGCTGCATTACAAGCAAAATGTGTTTAGAAGTATTAGTTATGGGATGTGTGCACTTCTCCAGCCAGGTTATTGTAAAAAAAAAATTTCCAAAATGTATCTATTCCTGTTTCACTTGGATTTTGTTGGTTGTTGCATCATCATCAGTGATGAGATCATCAACAGAGATGAGCACTTACATGCTCTCTCTGTAAAGTACTTCGTGCAGATAATAGTGGACAAAGTTTTAAAAAACAAACAAAAAAAAGAGTAATAAAAAACACTAACAACAAGAAAATGTGACTAACTGAACAGAACTCACTGAATCAATGGAGGATGCTGATCAAAGAGATACCGTAATAAACACTACTACTAACAATAATAATTATAATAACAATGTTATGTTTTAACATGAACAGAACAGTAATTGTGTTTCTGATTTGTTCCTTATCATGCATTGTATTAGGCTACAATGGATACAATGACATCTTCGAAATGAATGGACAAATGCAAAGGCTACAGTAGACTTTACATGGCTTTAATTCTAGCAAAGTTTTGCATTGATTTGCTACACTCCGGAGCACAAAACAGACGTTACACAATAATATGCTGCAAAAAGCCTCCACTGCCCTATGAAAGCTTTCAAAAGCACTATCCAACTCACCACAAATGAATCCTTCGTCCTCGCCTAAAGGACAATCAGTGTGAAAATCACACACTTTGCTTTTATCTATACAGCCACCCAAATCACAGCGAACAGCTAACTTCTCCTCACAATCTGGAGCCATATCTTTGGTTTCTGAGGACATGAAGAGTGAAACAGAGAAAGCATTTAGCAATGGAAACAGACACATGAATTACATTGCATGAATAATAATGGAATTTTGTAATATTGTTTTAGCAGAAGCAGGGAAAAGCAATCAATATTGCCTTAGACAGAAACATGCTCATAAAGTGTATATAACGGGTTTTACAAAACCCAAAAAATGCGATTGTAAATCTATATACATATATCATCTTTCAGAAAGTTTGAATTTAAGTGTTCCGATGATGCTAATAATGAATTAATGATGGTAATAATTTTTTAATAAATAAATAAATAAAATGTGTTCAACAAAACGCAACCCTTTTTTCATTGTTTCAAAGTTCACATTGTTCACAATCAAACCATTACTTTGCTGTATGGTATGCGGCAAAACATATAATATATCATCATATATAATATGACCTTTTAATTCGACTGCAGGCTGATTTATCAATTATGACAAAACTATGCGAGCTATATTCATAGCAATTTTAAAAATACAAAAATTTATACTGGTATGACCAAAAGAATTTTAACATATTGCCACAAATGTACAAAATATTTGATCAGACTGTAATTATTTTGCATCTTAAATTTGCCCAAATGTATTTCTCAATGCATAATCTCGTTTTGCATTGAAACCCATCATGCATCTTGTCCCTTTGGAATTATAAAGTTCTCCCTCATCATCTATACTGCTTAATCCTGTATTCATGGTTCTTGGAGTGGGGCCTGGAGTTTATCCCAGGAAACTTAGGGCACGAGGCTCAGTACACCCTGGACAGGGTGCCAATCCATCGCAGGGCACATACACATACACTACGGGCAATTTGGGAGCGCCAATAAGTCTAACCTACATGTCTTTGGATTGTAGGAGGAAACCGGAGTACCCAGAGGAAACCCACCAAGCACGGGAATCGAGTCTGGCTGGGAATCGAACCCGGACCCTGGAGGTGAAGAGGATAGTGCTAACCACTACACCACTGTGCCGCCCTATTATAAGGTTCTAGCTGACTTTTTTTTAATCGAGCTATTCACATTTTTCTTTTATTCTGTGACAACATATTAACATAACATGAGGTGTTTTTAAGTGATATGCATTTTTTGGACTTAGATGAAACCTTCGAATTCCAAGGAAACTATTTGTTTCAAGAAACAAAAAAAAAAGCCAAAAAAAATACAGAATGCAAAAACAATAGCTGCAGTATAATAACACATTTCAGATTTTATTACACAGATAACAAAACACTTACCTATGTTACAGTCCTTCAGCTCTAGTGAATCAATGGCCAATAGTCCAAGATCATGACCACTACAAGACGTGTACTGCACTGTAACTTGGAAGGGCTCATCCATTTTCCCTATTGATGCCTCCAAAACCTCCCAAGATTCCCTGGGACATAAAAGATTAAAAGCATCTGTTAATGCAAATGTGCTTATGCAGTATATTTTCTATGTGTTACTATACTCAACTTGTTGAATAATATTACATTTTGTAAATTTGTTGATCATTTAAAATTGTATTGACAAAATGTCCAGATCTTAGTCAAAAAGCATTTGTGTCTTACAGCCTACTTACTTGTATATAAGCATTATAAAATGTTTTAGTGCCACTAAAATCTGTTTGAATGCTTTCTTGGTATTTCCATGAGTACACCACAGAAGGAATTTCCAGGCAGATTAAGAAGAGCTGCCTCCAATGTGTTGAAAAATCATATGTGAAAATTTTGCATTACGTCACCTTCAGACTCACTTCTAGGTTGTAACTCAGCTTAACTTTTTCCCTAATATTCAGACCTTAGTTTTTGCATCCACTAAATCTGATTTGCGTGATGGAGCACTGAGGTCTTAGGCACTGGGCCATACAAACCCAGAGTGATGTCTGTAATCCTAAACAGACAGGGTGTATAAGAGTCTTGGCTCCATTATGATCGTACTGCATTTGGCAAATTGCATTGCATCACAGCCTACTCCAAGCCATCTGTCAAAGCCAATTACAAAGACATATTGGTATCTACTTTTAGTAACAAAATGCATTCATCAATCTTGAGATAGCTTTGGCCAAGCTAAGGAAATCAATACTGAGCACATTTCCATCACAAGACTTTCAGATGACATTCTTTTGGTTTATTTTCAGAACAGTGGCTACATCTGATTCTGCTATTAAGTATGTCAGTGTTCTGTTCATTTGTGTCACTTGTTCTCTCATGCATCAGTCGCTTTGTAAAGGTCTAGCAATCAACTCAGTAACAGTGGAGAAAAGCCTGTAGCAGATCAAGAGCAGAGCTACAGTAGTATTAGGTGGCTCCAGCAAAGCGATACTTAATGATGGATAATGATAGAGTAAACGTGTACAGTAAGTGTTATAGTTTTACCTGCTGCTTGTACAGTATTAGTATTAAATCATTTTATTACTTAGAGTAAAACTATTTTTATATTCGGGATGTTTAGAAATTAAAGTAGTACACAATATTGCAGTTAAAAAAAAAACACTTTTTATACTGGCTTTTAATTCATTGTAGTAAGATGATATGCGTCTTTTTTTAATAATAATAATATTCTGTTGTATCCCTGTTGATCTATATTCTTAATGTTCTGTTTTCATTTCTTAATATTCTGTTTTTATTCTAAATTGATCTATATTCTTAATATATTGTTTATATTAATATTCTTAAGTATTTTACCAGTTTGTGTTAATTTTATATTTTTCTTTTTATGAATGTTTGTCTACTCTGTTCATTATGTAAAGCACTTTGGTCAACTTGAGGTTGTTAATAAGTGCTATATAAATACAACTGATTGATTGATTGATTTTTGGCAAGTTTTTGGCTCTCATTTTTAAGTCATTCCTTGTACCTGACCAGTTTCAGAGGAATGTTTTTTTTTTTTTTTTTTTTTTTTTTTTTAAAGCCATACAGTGACTTCAAAATCAAACTTAAGGCATGATCCAGTAAGAAACACGTGTACTGTAGATGATTAGAAGTGATCAGGCTGGTGATTTGTATACTGGTGATGCTGAATGCCAAGTGGTTGTAATAGACGAGAGGGGAAATGAAGTTGCTGCTGAATGTGTTACATAAATATTTTTTAATTTAAAATTTAGGCAATTTGCAGCCCAAGTAGTCTGCAGTCTCAGTAAAACATTTGTTGGCATTTCTTGAATCTGCATAAATAAATTTACTAAGGGGTGGCTCATTTTACATAAATAAAACAGTACTGCTTTTCGTATATTTTAATGTATATACACTGATCAGCCATAGCATTATGACGACCGTCATTATAATGAGTAGGTCCCCCTTTCCACCAAAACAGTAATTATCTGTGTGTTCTGACCCCTTTCTATCAGAGCCAGCATTCATCTTGAGCTATAGTAGCTCTTCTATTGGATCAGACTACACAGGCCAGCCTTTACTCCCCATGTTCCTCACTGAGCCTTGGCCACCCGTCACCCTGTCCTTGGACCACTTCTGGTATGTTCTGGCCACTGAAGCCTTGGAACATCTCTGACTCAGTTGTCCAGCCATTACAATTTGACCCTTTTTACAGAAGCTACATTTTCAATATCTCGTTACAATAGCGGCTGGAAGTGGGTGGTATACTGTACTGTATATTAGCCAACAGGTTAACCTTTTTTCCTAAAGATGATGTGTTAAAAGCAGAAAAAATGGGCAAGCATAAGGATTTGAGTGACTTTGACAAGGACAAAAATGTGATAGCTAGAGGACTAGGTCAGAACATCTGCAGTGGTCAGGACATTCCAAAAGTAATCCAAAGAAAGAAAACAAGTGAACTCGCGACAGGGTTCAGGGATGCACATGGGAAGCGAAGGCTGGCCGCTGTAGCCCGATCATAGCGCTAAGCGTGAAGATCAAATTAATGAAAAGGTTGTGATGGAAAGGTGGTGGAAAGGAACACACAGGGCATCACTGTTATGGGGTGACCGTCTCAATATTAGGCAGGTGGTCATAATGTTATGGCTGATTATTTTACTGACATAAATTCAAAGCACAATAGCACCGAATGCTACCTCAAAGCGGTACGTAACAGAGCGGGAGAGTGTTCAGTATTAATGGATGGAACCTGTAAGCTGTTATTAGGCACCTTTTTTGTCTTTCGTTTTCCCTGACTGTGGCTAAAAGTGTTATAAAACTGAATTGAACTAAATGACAGTATTTTTCCTTTATTGTGCAGCCCAAAGAAAACACAGCTTCATGTCATTCTCCTAGCAACTGTGTAATACAATAAGCACTGACTTTAACCTTTTTCCAGCTTTTTCTCTGCTGACAGAAGTCAGTGAGTTGATGACAGCAGAATCGGATAGTTTTATGGAGACAGACAAGTTTCCTGTTCTGGGTTCTGGCTGGAAACAAGCGAAACGAAGGCGACAGTGTGGGCCACTGCTTAGCACTACGGGACTTGCGATGTGAAATGTACAACTCCCAGAAGCCCACAGGGCAGAGCCAGGCCTCAGAACCAGGAAGTGACCTTGAGAAAGGAAGCAGAGGAGAAGTTTCTTAAACAATCCGAAGAAGCATTAACATTCCATCACAGAGAAGAAAAAAATGTTTATTAATCAGTTAAAGGCAAATGAGAAAAAAAGACTATAAATTGGGAAATTTCTTTTTTTTTTTTTTTTTTTACTTCAAAACTATAGTGTTTACACATGCCTGCAAATGGTTTTTGCAAATAGAGAACTTTCTAGAACAACTTACCACACAATCTTTTCAAAGGCTTAAGTGAGCTGTTTCTACTGCAGTATATAAAGTTAATTTATGGAATGTAAATATAGCTCTGGGAAACTTTGTTAAGTATCCTCTTGTGTCTGTCTCAGCCAAATATATCTTTATTAAAGTGTAATGGTGATACTTTTGATTTAATGCTCTGTAGTAATGTATTATGAAGGAGAACGCTAAATAGCAGCATAAAAGCACACACTGTAAAAAACATTTATACCAATACCTCTAGGATCTCCAGTAGAGTGATCTGTGATTGGTTGGATGCCCTGTTGGCTGGCCCAGTATTGTTGAGGTGACGTGACATACCAATCTCCTCGGGTGCTGTGATTAGACACGCTCCAGGAACAAGGAGTTTCAAAATCACAGGAGAAAAAGTCTGTGGGTGGCAAAAAAAAAAAAATTACAAAGAACACGCAGACTTTTTTCACACACACATTTTTTACCCTAACAATTCGAAAGAGTGTTCGAAAAAAGCTCACAAGAACATTTAAAGTACTGTAGGAGCATAGAAACTCATCTACATTAACTACACATTCAGTGAAATTGTTTTCACCTTGAGCAGCCATATTCATTAAATCACATGTCCCAGATTTTCTATAATAGAAAAAAAAAAACACATGTACAGCCGTGGCCAAATGTTTTAACAATGACACAAATATTCATTTTCACAAAGTCTGCTACAGTGTGTTTAGATCTTTTGTAATATGTTACGATTGCATATTAAAGTATAATTACCAGCATTTTGTAAGTGTCAAAGGCTTACATTAAGTTTTTGCAAAGAGTCAATATTTGCAGTGTTGCCCTGTCATGCTGTCAATCAACTTTTGGGCCACATTCTGACTGATGGCAGCCCATTCTTGCATAAACAATGTTTGGAGTTTGTGGGTTGTTTTTTCTCCACCCGCCTCTTGAGGATTGACCACAGGGTCTGGAGAGTTTTTGGCCATGGACTCAAAATTCCAAATGTTTTGTTCCTCAAGAACAAAAAAAGCTATCACTTAGCTATCGCTTGGTCAGGTGCTGAAAATCCATTGTTCATCCCCAAACTGTTCTTGGCTGGTTAGAAGAAGTAGCTCTCAGTGGATGTTTTTGTACCGCTCTTTGTGCTCTTGGGCAAAATTGTGAGTGAGCCCACTCCCACACCCCACACATGAATGGTCTCAGGATGGTTTACTGTTGGCATGACACAGGACTGATGGTAGCGCTCACCTATTGTATTCTTCTCCGGACACACCAGACAATTTTTCGAATTTTACAAATGCCCCAAACAATCAGAAAGTGCATTCGTCAGAGACAATGACTTTACCCCATGCCTCAGCAGTCCAATCCCTGTACCTTTTGCAGAATATTAGCCTGTCCCTGATGTTTTTCCAGGAGCGAAATGGCTTCTTTGCTGTCCTTCTTGTAATGTCTGAAGGTGAGCGCTACAGTCAGTCCTGTAATAATGTAATGTCATAATGTATTCTATAAAAATGTAGATATCAAAAAAAGACTTTGATTCTTATGAAATGCTTGGAATTATAATTCAATATACAATAGTAGCATCTGACAAAAAGATCTAAAAATGCCGAAGTAGCAGACTTTGTGAAAATTATATTTGTGTCATTTTCAAATACGTACACTTTTGGACACAGCTGTAGGTTTAAGGTATAAAAACACATTCTAAAATTCCCCCAAACGCTATAGTTTTACGAGATACTGTATGGTGTTCTCTGTGAAATAGAACAGACGAATCAAAACATAATTTCCTGTTTGAAAACACATACCTAATTTATGACCTAATTTAAAACATGTCATCCACAGAAAAAAAGGCACACACAATTTTTCTAGAAATCTGGACGTTCATAAAGGTTCGCTTTTAACTACAGTATTTTGATTGACATGATTTTGCTGAAATATGCTGCAAAACAAATGATGTACCTAATATTTCCAAATGAAAACTAAACAGACAGGAAATGCCACAACATGAGACAATGAGACAATGAGATACACGCAATATACATACAGTATATATATATAATTTTTGCCTGTTGCAACATCACATTTTGGAAGAAACAGTGTTTGTTCAATAGAAAAATAATCATTTTCTGGTTTATAACACACCACAGAGCAATACACAAACAAACATATAAAAGTAATGGAACCCTGATTGTGGACACCTGAGCATCATATTGTATCCATATGTGCGTTTAACTATGCTATTGAAGACTTTGAGTACAGGTAATTCAAGTTCTTATAATCTAGCCTTTGTGACATAACAATATCTATTATATCTATTAATTAAGAGCAGATTCCGGTTGCAGAAATGGACACGAGGTCCATGTTTTACCTTGACTTGTTTCTGCTGGACGTGAGTGAAGAGGATTTAAGTGCTTCGGAAAACTTGCCTCGACAGTTCTATCCAAAAGAGCATGGCTTATCCTGATCACTGTGGAAATAGGTGTGAAGAAAAGAAGAGAGAGACAGAGAGAGAGAGAGAGAGAGAGAGAGAGAGAGAGAGAGAGAGATTATGAATTTACTCGTAGCAATATTTACATTTACATTTAGGCATTTGGCAGACGCTCTTATCCAGAGTGACATCCTTCTACTGGTTTACTACAGTAACTGTGTACCATCAGTCAAAAACTGTTGCCAGATTGCCAGAAACTCCGCTGTACGGACATCTAGGTGCCACAACAGAAAAGAGTCTAGTTGCATGTCTTCCTCGGTCTCTGAGAGATGGTGGGACTAGCCGAGGAGTGCTGGAGGATCAGAAGGAATGTGGTGCATTGCAGGGTGTGATTAGAGCTGAGAGGTAAGTGGGTGCCAGACCGCTTAATATTTGCGCTATATAATAGCAGCATATAATAGTTAAACTATTACTGATCAAGTTATTATTAATATTATTATTATTTAACAAATGCTAATAAATCATTAAAAAGAAAAAGTCATCTGATATTTTTTATTCTTCTCAAAAGTAGTCCATTGAGCCACTGTTGTTCACATTACTGTAGCTGTTGAACAGTGTCTGATGTTCACATTTGAAGTCACATACATCTGAGCTGTGAAATAAAAGCCCTGATTTTTTTTTTTTTTTTTTTTTTTTTTGCAGTTGTTGCTCCTGCTCACCAATGCCGACATTCTGCCTTTAAGGCAAATTGATTCTTAAAAGTACATGGGTGAGTCTCACAATAATAATGGAAATCTCCACACCTATAATTGGTCATGTTCAGCACTCCTGTGGCCTGAAGATATTTCCCACCTCTAGTTACTGTGATGCACCCATAACCAAATTTGTGCATCCAGTATGCTTTGAAAGTCACTTATCAGAAGCAGTATATGTACAGCAGGTTTCTCCTGATAAAATCAGCTGCAAGTGCTGTACGACAATCCTAATAAGGCATTAAAGGATCACAAAGCGCCCTACATAAGGCAAGAATCTTCTGTTGGCAAATGGCCTGAGTTCCTACAATCTTTTATTCTAGACGAATAAGAATCAAACCAAATAACCATTCAAAGACCAAGATGTAACAAATTACACAAACAGAATCAGAAGGCTTAATGCTTTTTCCCTGCAAACAATAAAAAAATAAAATAAAATAAAACATGGTCATGTTGGCCCTCTGCAAGTAATATCTTTCACACAAAGTCAGCCAATGTCTTATTCACTTTATGTTGTGGATTAGCACATGTGACTGAAAAAATTACAACACCCAACGAATATGAAAGATAAAAGACTTTAATCTAAACTATTCCCTTTCAGTCGATATAATAGGAGAAGTGTCAGGAATTGGGACTTCCTCCACAAGAAGATGTTTAGGGTAGTGTCTTTCAATGTTAGATGAAGAATTATGCTTAAACAACTGTCACAAAACATTGGGTACATGCAATAAAAATGTGTACAGCTTGGCAGGAATGCCCTACAAACCGGTAAGGATGCAGTATCGTCTCCCTTGACGTGGAGCCATCGCGGTTTTATTGATCATGTTTAAAATAAAATAAAAAGCCTGCTGAGGATGTGATAAAGCAAGATGCAGGAAGAACTTGATGACATATTAATGCTGACCAGTTAATGGCAGTTAATGGTTAACCAACATCTCTTTGGGACATCACTGGCATACTTCATGCATGGCACAGACAGGGAAGTTTTTTCTAGTTGTTCATGGAATGTCACTGCGCTGTTGCTATATCAATGGACTTTTACAATGACCTCTTCAGGCTTGTGCTACTGTATGACCATGGTAGTTCATGCCTCTGTGCGTGTTGCAGTTCACGCAATGACAACTTAGCAAGCACGTGACAGGCGCCCAGTAAGAACACAGTACGATTAGATTGGATGTAGCAATAACTTGGTTTGATCTCATTGAACCTGGTTAGCATGTGATCATGTGCGGGATAGAAAATTAGTGACAACATGAAAGACACAAATTTTTCCTTTTTTTTTACCTCATTCTAACTGCATCCTTTAACATGGCCGACTGTGCGACAGGAAAATACGAATGTATAGACAGACAAGGTGGCGGACAGGGTGGTTGCTAGGCAACCCCACTATGTTGGCAATCAAAGCAAACATGCTACAACTGGCCGGTGGCTAATTAAGCCCCAGCAACCAGCTCGCCATGTGCGAACGTACTGTAAGGTAGCAGCGGTAAGGTAATAGTGACGAAGACAAAGACAAAGACAAGAAAACAGAGCTGACACAGAGCTGAGACAAAGACAAAGTAGCTGCGTTAGCAGTGTGTGAGCCAAGACTCCTGCTCTCAGAGAGAGAGAGAGAGAGAGAGAGAGAGAGAGAGGGGGAGAGAGAGAAAGAAGGAGTGCAAAGTCAACTGGGTAAAGGACGCAGCGTCAAAAGGAAAAAATAAGTTAGTGGCTACACAAGCGCACTAAGCACACAGCATACAATATATATATATATATATATGATAATAAAATAAATAATAATAATAATAATAATAATAATAATAATAATAAAATTCAAATTCAAATTTTATTTGTCACATACACAATCATACACAGTACGATATGCAGTGAAATACTTAGGCAATTGCCCTGACCTTAGAACAAGAAAGAAACAAAAAAAAACAAGAAAGTTATTTATCTAAGAAGGAATAAGAAAAAAATATCTATATAGAAAATAAATTTGAGAAATATATATATAAAAGTAAAAATTGCCTAAGAAGAATAAAATAAAATATAAAATGTCTGTATGTAAAATGTCTGTAAATTACAAAAAATTAATAGAAAAATTTAAAAGAGGAAAAAGAAAAAAAAATGTCCACGACCCAACATTCCCCACTTAACAACATATTCGGTGGCACCATATTTTTATCCATATTGGAGCACCCCGACAGATAACAGATATTTTTAGGACACAGTACGAACCTCATCATCTTTGTCGCAGTGTGAAGGGGATTAATTAACAACAAATATTAATAAGGTTTGTTAAATGTTTTGTAACACTATTAATTTAAAATGTATTATGTCCATAATCAGACATTTTATAACATTTTACACCAGCAGATTACTATTGTGCTGACATAGGAAAAAAAAAAAAAACTCATTTGTTTTTGATTGTATCATGGTGCAGCTTAATCCCTCGGCTTTAAGCACATCTCTGCTTTCCAAGCACCATTAAGTTTTACAAGCTGGCATAAACTTCCTGTACAGATATCTTAGTCATTGTCCTTTCAGTCAGTGGTTTTCGTGTATTTGATAACTTTCACCTCTACTTCAGTATTCTTTTGCTTTTAATTATTCCTCAGGAATTTAGAATCTTCCAGACTTTAAACAATAACACAAAAATACATGCATCATTTTAATATCTTATGGAGGCTTTAATGTTTCATCGCAAACGATGTTTGGCTGCACCAGTTCCGTTAAGTCTTCTTCCTTGTAAATATTTAAAGT
>JAAGKR010010106.1:0-24019 GCA_011419295.1 Clarias macrocephalus
CTATATTAAATTTAATTTAGCATGAATTGGTAACATTTACAACAGGGACACAAACAAGCCCCCATAATGCAAATATTTATCTCTCTAATTGTTCATAGATGTATGTTAAACACCATTGTCTGTATGTGATGTGATAAAGGAGGGTTAAATTCATGGGGTCAATTTTGTATATGCTTTTGGAAAAACTTTTTTTTTGTTGCTTAAATGGAAATATATAGTCATGGTCCACTTTGTTAGTAACACTTGTACAACTGTACATTTATCCAGTTGTTTTATTCAGCCAATCATGTGACAGAATAATAATAATAATAATAATAATATACAGATGTTGGTCAAGCATATCATCAATTTTCACATCAAATATTGAATAAATATATAAAATTAAAATATCTGATGTAAATAAGACCTTGCATTATTTAGAGCTAGTGTATTTCGATTTTATACAGTCAGTGACTGTTCTTTGGGTGGAAACTTGGTGAGAAGAGAGATCAAAAGAAAATGACCAGAGCTGCCAGGAAGGATATAGCAATTTAATGATCATTCTTTACATTTATCAAGAACAAAAGTAGCATCTCACCATGCAGAAAACATTTAACCATACTGTAAGAGTGATTGGCTGTGAAAGCAGAAGACATCATTGGTTTCCACTACTGTTAGTCATTCCTGTCACAGGAATCTGAGGCTCCAGCTGTATACTGTAGTTTCTGTGAATTTGTGCCAATCCTACCCTCAGATTCTGGTTCTTGGCTGCCAGGAGTAAAACCGCATATGGTCTTGTCCTGTTGCACGCCATCCTTCTCAAGTTTCAATGTGGTGCATTTTAAGATGTTTTTCCTGCTCACCAAAATTTGTAAAGAGTTTATCTGAGTTACTATGCACCTCCTGTCTGCTCAGTCCTGTAATCCTTCTCAAATACTCAAACCAGCCCTTTTGGTACCAAAATTTTTTCAATTCAATTGATATATATACAGTATATATTTTTAAGAGACCAGCTAGTGTATTTTGATTTTATTGCAAAACAAGATTGAAATTTAGATTTCTAAATCACCTGAATAACTTCCATTTCTGCTTCTGTTCAAGCACACAGAGGAAGAACCGGTAAGAGAGAGAGAGAGAGAGAGAGAGAGAGAGTGCGCGCGCGTGTGTGTGTGTACGCGCTTGTGTGTGCATGCCCTTGCATGCCTGCATGGGTATATTTCTTTGATTGGAAATTTTACATAACTCATAAGGGATCTGTATACTAAACCAAATATAATTAACATTATATAAAATACAAAAGACAAATTTGTCTAATCAGTGCAGAAATTTAATACTTCACAGTCATTTACATTGTACATTCTGTTTTCTTAAAAGTTCATTCAGGTCATTTACAGCTAAGGTCGGACTGCTTTGTGTAACTGGTTGCTGTGGGGATTAGTTCAGGAAGGAGAGTTCTATTGTTTTCAGAACAAATGAATCATTGTAGTGCAGCTTACTCAATGAAAGGATATGATGATGATGGAAAATTATAGTCAGGTCTGACATCCTCACTTGATAAAAAGCTGAATATTCTTGGACAACATTCTGCAGATAAATTTAAGGAGTGGAGAGAGAATTCAAAATCTAAGGTTGTCATGTTAATATAAGTTTTCTCTAACCTTAATCCATTGAGGGTTTATATACAGTATACAGTATAAATCAGAATGCTATCTGTCAATCCAAGTAATGTGTCCTTCTCTTTCCTTCTGCAGTTTAACTTCGGGGATGTAGCAGTCCACCAGGCCATTCACACCATTGAATACTGTCTGGGTTGTATTTCCAACACTGCCTCGTACCTGCGCCTTTGGGCTCTTAGTCTGGCTCATGCACGTTAGTATGCACACAAACATGCCTCCACGCCTCCTTAATGCATGCATACTGTATGTACAAACATTTAGGTCTGTCTCTCTTTGTATCTCTTCCACACACAGAACTTTCAGAGGTATTATGGGGAATGGTGATGCACATAGGCCTGTCCTCCTCAAGTGGTGGGGGGTTCTTCGGCTTGTCTGTTATTTTCCCAGCATTTGCCACACTTACAGTGTGTATTCTGCTTGTCATGGAGGGCCTGTCTGCATTTCTGCATGCTCTGCGACTACACTGGTATGTCACACATTTCAAAACATGAGCCTATAAACCTGTGCATACTTCTTGCATATTTGGGTATACAGTAGGATTAGAGCTACAAACTGGCAAAAATGATTGTGTTCATTATTTTGCTATTTAAAAGTATAATTAACACTAATGAACAATTTTCAGTTAGTCAAACTTTAAATAAATATTTATTTCTCTGGGTCAGGATATGTTCATAATGATCCTACCCTCAGGAATTGTATAATCTTTCTTGAGTAAGGCAACCTGGAAGTCCTGTATAACATCGACTGTTCGCCCTAAGCAAAAGCACTCAATAAATAATTAAACTAACATTTATTTACTTATTTTCAAAATACACAAATAGTAAAAAGACAATTTTTAATTGATTATTTAATCCAATGTGTTCATAAAAGACATTAAAATGACAAAAAAAAACATCAATACCTACTTTGCGAATGCAGTGTTAGATAGTGGGTGACGACATGATTTGAATCGACCATGTGGAAACCGAATTTCCTGGAACACCTGATTCCATCTCCTCTGATATTAATAAGGATGTGTTATGAGTAGGAACTTTTTTATTAAAAATATTTATTTAAATCTTTACTTTTTTTATTTCATTTTTTTTTTCAATTTTATTAGGTGTGCTGCTGGTAACTTAAACTGGAAACCCAAAGCACTTCATTTATTTGATTTAAAATATTGCAAATATTCTGTGAGTTGAAGAAAGACCCCCCCCCCCCCATAGTCCGACCAGTTAGAGCTAAACCACCCTGTTTCTAATAAGTTTATATTTTTATGATATGAAATGACTTTGAGTCTGTAAACACGCCAAGGAGCTGGAGAAAAGTATCTTCTATATATAGAATAGATTATAGAATAAATTTCTCAGGAAAACTAAGGGATTTTGAATCATTTGTGTTTTGGAACTTCTGTTTCTCATTCAGGGTGGAATTCCAAAACAAGTTCTACACTGGCCAGGGCTTCAAGTTCTTGCCGTTCTCATTTGAAAGCATCCTGGACGGCCGCTTCGATGAGTAGCTGCATTGATCAGATTGCAAATCTCCGTAGCATTCTTTTTGCATGGATCATATCCTGATATTCCTACATGAGGAGAGCTTTTCTTGTGAATTGTGTGTAAGCTGTACCCTTCCACTTTCTGGATGGCCATTATGAAATCATTGTTAGGTATTTTATGTTTTGTTCTTAGCAGATTTACATGGATGGTTTCTAAAACACATCAATGTTCGGTGTTTATTTCGAAGGCCCATGAGTAAAATATGCCTGTATTCTGAAACAAAGTTACAGAAAAGTGATGCCATTGTATTGGGTATTTTGTATCTTCTTATTAGCAGATTTAAACTAATGGTTTCTAAAAAAACAAAACAGTGTTCAGTGATTAAGGCCGTTGAGTAAACTATTTGTGATATTGTTAAGCAAACTGACAGCAGAACGTAAATTTAATGTTTCTAATATTCTGAACTGAAGTCTTTTAAGGTCATATCTTGGAGTCAGGTGTTCAAGTGCAAAACTTACTTATTTACAAAGGGAGAAGCAGTCCAAGACAAGCCACACTAGTGCTTTATATCAGTTTTCCGGGCTCTCATTCAGTAGCCAGAGGTTTCTTGAGTGGAGGTTTATGAGACAAAACAGGGATTTTAAAGTAAGACCTGGCCACTACCATTAAATCCACTTATTTCACCTTTAAGAAGAAAAATAACTTTTCAAAAGTCCTTAAGATGAAAAAAAAAACTTTTTGTGGACTTTAAAGGGATATTAAATAGGAGATAAATATTAGGGGACTTCTGATTGTGCAGAATAAAAGAAGGAAATCTGATGATCTCTTTACCATACCGTGGAAACTTTCTACATTGATGCTCCTTCTACCTTGAAGATCCAAGCACTAGTGAAATGTTGGGATAAGTGCAGTAGTGTTTACTCTCATAACTGTGTTCTGTCATTATGCACGTCATTATCACAAGTCATGACATTAAGTAATGATTTTAAGTGTATTTACAGGCAAACATAAATTCCAGCATGACATTGTGGTTATTTCAAAAAGTAAGACAGTGGCACTGGATCTCACAAGTCAAGTACCACACAGTGAAGTTTGCACTACATGCATAAATATCACACAGCTGTCGGAATAATTATGTTTAAAGTGCATTGAAAAATGCATGAATCTTCCTCCCTACAAGCGCGCATAACTGAATACTGGACTTTGGTGAATAATCCATTAGATCATTAGAAAATCATGGTGGTATATGAAAATAAATATAGGGTGAATATTGGTAAACTGAGTCATTTAAGCTTGGTCTTTAGTATCTTCATCTAATTGTGCTTTACCTGATCAAAAATATTCAGTATTTAATGATCCTAAAAAGTATAAAATATTGATTATAAAACTTGATTTAGGGTTTGTAAAGTTTATACACATAAAAGATGATTGTGATCTACACCTGAAAGTTAAAAAAATATATAATATTTCCTGAAATTACCTTTTCATAGAGGTATATTTTCTTCTGTCCTTTACGAATTACAGATTTTTAAATATTATTATTAAAGTGGGAGAGCAAATTAAGGAGAATTTCATAACTTGATTTGTCCTATATTATTGTGTAAATAAGACATGTTTTAAATAAAGTACAGTTATATACTGTAAAGATTAAAGAGAGTAAAGAGTTAATATATTTTAGCTGCCAATATCATGTACAAATAGTCTACTAGCCACACCCAGGACTGAGCTACTCTTGATCCTACCAGCTAGGCTACTTGAAAGGGACGCAGTGTAGTCAATTAAATATGCTCAGATCATATTCAGGATATTTTCCTTTATCACTTACAAAAAATTGTTATAATAACATTTTCCTCCAGATTAGTGAAATCATATGATGTTGTTATAGATGGCATAACCATTATAGTAAAAACTGAGAGAATATGATATTTCCAAAATTGTTCCACTTTACCAATTTTCACTGTAATATAATGATTTTAAAGGTAATTAAGCATGTATAACAGTTGTAGTTCATTTAAAACCTACCCTATTTATTAAAAATATCTCTATACAGTAGATTATAAAGCAATTATGAGAGTAACAACTTACTACATACAGGATTCTCATGTCCCCATAGAAAATTGTTGGTCATGCTTTCTATCATCAGCAGTGATTTTAGTATTGGAACACAACTGCTTCAGGAAAGGAAGCAAGAGCAGATGTTTCCCCTGTAAATGCCGAGAGCTGCTCGAGCTGAGAATTCTTTAAGGCTGACTTCACTTTTCTCAAAAGGAACAAGTGTAAATGACATTATCTTTGCTTATACACAAGTGAGAACATGGGTCGCAGATATTAGGGTCCAGGGCCTCAGTGCCACAGGTAAATTCACTTGTCTGATAACAACTACAAAAACAACCGCATCTGTTCCTGTTGAAGGCAGAATACGCATTACACATTCCTTGATGTTAGTAGTTTTGTGTATTGTTCCCTGTATTAAAAAGTTGTAAGATTTTGCTCTATTGGTGTATGCACATATCATATAGTGTATGATGACCACTGAGTTGTATATTGGTGTTTGGGACAAACTGGAGTACATCTCCACAAGAACTTCATTATTAAAGAGATTTGCTGGGCAAAGCCGTTAAACTACTCATTGTTTTCTTTCATTTTTAAACAGACAGTTTTAGTCTAATGTCATCCCTTTCATGTAGGTTAAGCTAACAACTAGAATGAGATTTTCTCCCCCCCTCTCTTTGCTAAATAGAAATTCTTCAATGTATATGGGCAAGAAATGCAAACAATGAGTATATGGAGTATCAGTATTTTTAAATCATCAACAAACACTATTAACGTTCTTGTCAGTTATTGCTTGACTCCATGTTCTTTAACCAGGGGAGGCACCAGAGAGTTTCTTATGTTGGTGCAATGGGATTTCTTGACTTTTCGGTGAGGGTGCTCTGAAATTCAAGGTTTCCCATTAATGTGCTGGTTGCCACAGTTAAATTTTCAGCACTCACCCATGTACACTGTACCTGCTCTGCAACAGTTACAATTACATTGCTATTCTGTGTTACCCCAAGGCGAGATATTCAGATCATGGGATGAAGATGCAAGGATCACATGCCACTCCTCTTAATATAATCTCACAGAATTACACCACAGCCAGGAGGGTATTTAAGAAAGTGGTGTAAAAGCTTGAACTTGGGGTGTACCATACAGTAGGTACAATGTGAGGGTAGTTTTATTAGGAAAATAAGAGAAAGGAGGGAGGAAGCAAAGAAAGAGAAGACAAAAGTGAGGTTGTGCATGTGCAAGTTGGAAGCAGTGCCCAGCTGGCATGTAAACCTACCTAGTTTCTCCTCCCCATCACCTGTAAAGTGGAAGAAGAGTTAGACATGCCGTGTGCTTTCATCCCCCTCGTGCATCCTTCGGGAGAGGGGATTCAGACCCTGCTTGTTTTTTTTATTTTATTTTTTAATATAATTCCTGGATCATTATCTGTTTGAGCATTGAAGTTTTTCTGTGCAACCGATTATTTATCTGGAAAATATTTTCAGCCCTGATATCATCCATATGATACATTGTGAATATGCTCTCAATTTGCAACTAATCCAATATACGTTGCACATTATGTCCCAATGAGAGTTTCTATATACTGTAACAACTATATCACTGGGCATTTTTCTAAAGCAGCTGTCTATCGGGCTGTCAGAGATTTGACTCTTACAATAAAACACTCACTGTAAATGGGTTTAGTGCTTCCAAGTCACAAACCCACAAGACTCATCAAAGAAACATATTCTACAGAATTGCTGGCATCAGTTTAAGTAAGAATGTACAGTATGATTTTACAGTACACAACATTACCACGATGACAGTAGAACAATCTCCTACACAACCAGTGAGTAATCTGATCCTGATCCTGACCATCATTCTGATGTATAACATGGAAGAGCAGTCAGAGAGACACTGTATGCTACAGTACCTTTATTTTAGATTGACAAACACCTTTCCAGTGTCAGATAAAGACAATTAGTCTCTTCTTTTTATGATGTCTTCTTTATTTTGTTTTATTTTGCTGTTGAGGTTGTTGGACCCATCCACCCAGGTGCATGTTTTATTATTATTATTATTATTATTATTATTATTATTATTATTATTATTATAACCTGTTAGATGTTTTGTTTTGTAAGGTTTACATCCCAATAGGACACTCTGTATCTTCCCTCAAGGTCTCAGCTAAATAAAAAAATCCTGATTTCTATTCCAACCCATAATGAAGTAAATTGTGGACTATTAAGAGTTTTTACAACTGCATGGAGGTCTGTTAGGGCAGAAGGCTTCAAGTGCACACAAGCACACAGACTTAAATACTGTACTATGGGGAAGTTTGGAAACACCAATATAAAGTACATGTCTCTGGGCTATGGTAGGAAACAAGCATAACTGTATAATCCCTAATAAGCAGGTGGAGAGCATGCAAACTCAATGGACACAGACTCAAAGCGGGAATCAAACCATCCATCCTGGAGGTGCAAGGCCACAGTGCTGCTGTAAGAACAGGTATTTACAAAGAATTGTACTGCTACAAGACAATCGGTATGCTGTGTTGTGTCTAAAATGGAGGGGTGACATCACTGAGACACCACAAACACATGACAGATTATTATTATTATATAAAAAAAAAAACTAACCCCTTGTGTATATGCCTTTTTTTCCTGGGGTTTGGTGGGGTCACATGAGCTTCCTCTAGGGATGCCTTCATTAACTGCTTCCTCCAGAGATGCCCATTATATTGACCGAGGGTCTTCTCAGTCTCTGTGCGGGTGGTGGTGGTAGAGGAGGACCCCCATGTGTTTATTCAGGCCTCAGCTCGTTTTTTAAAATGTATTTATGTTAAGGGGGGTCAATTTTGAAAACATATAATAAACAAAGTTGGAGACTTGTATGTACAGTGCAAAAGCATTTAGGTGTTGCTTTCGAATAAACAATATTAAAAATTTGCAGTGTTACATGAAAAATGACAATCACTTATATATATTACATACTGGATGTGGCCATATCAAACATTTATTCCTATTCGGCAGATGAATTCATTAACATTTCTAACGCCACTAGGGAGCAGCATCCTTCAAAGGAAGCGTTCTACACGGCCGTGTGGACATACCGTAATCACGTGGCACTATTTGCGCATGCAGATTTGGTAGACGTCGCCGATTCGGTAGTCGCAGCACTATGACGTAATCTGTCTTCAAATTCAGGGACGACTTATAAGTTGCATGGACTTCCGGCAAGATGGCGGGTTAAGCACATGCGTTTTATACCGAACTGCCTAGTTTGAACCCCAATTCTAATTTTAAAGCCAGCAAATCTCATTTACACCTACCAAAAATAATACTTAAATATTGCTCAAGAGTTTTGTAACCTCAAAATGCAAAAATCTTCACAACAAACTTCCCACCCGAAGATCCCTCCGGCTCCTGGCTTATGCTCGACCACGGCCATAAGTGACTCAGAAATGGAGGTGCAGATCGCTTAAACAGATAAACGACGTGACTCGTCTCACTTCACTCCTACAAAATCAATCACCATGAAAAAACGAAGATCTCATGATGATGACATCACTAACGCAACTATTCTGCAAGCCATAACTACACTAACTGCTCGTTTTGATTCACAAGATGAAAAATTTGAAGAGAATTATTATTATAGAAGAATTCTCTTCTAGGAAAATTAGAAGAGAAAAATTAGGCGATTCAGATGTGTAGGAATAGTGTTATGATAGCAGGAATTTCAAAAGCTGTCGAATTCAATGCCACGGAAAGTAAAGAATGTAAAGAAAAGTGCATAGAGACGAGTAAGGCCATCCAGGAATTAACTAAATAAGGACAATTGAACTAGAACGGTTTAAAAGAAGGTGGAGTCTCCGGATCAAAGGTATGAAAGAGAAGCCCGAAGAGGAGCCCCGCAGGGAAGTGATGGGAATTATGGCTGAAATTGCACCGCGCCTGGTCCAGAAATTAGAAGACATTATTGACACAGTGCACCGAATCGGCAAGAAGGAACAAGGGAAACCACGGCAGATGATTGTGCAGTGTACAATGCGAAAATACAGGGACGAAATATGGAAGTCAACTAAAAATTCATCAGTCTGTAATTGCCTATAATTGAGGAGGCGCGTAAAGCAGGAAAGGAAGCGTAGTACCGCGGTCTGTTTGGTTACATTGAAGGAAAGCGCATTGACATACTGTTACTTGATCTGAATACGGGTAGGATGGTGTGAGATATAAATATTTGGAGACACTATAGGTTGTAACGTATATTTCAGTTCATGTTTCTACAATCTAGTTAAACCTCTGTTCTTTCTTATACAAGTATTTGCCCTTCGTCTTACATTTAACAGTTTTCTTCCTCTCTTTATGTTTCCTGTTAAGTTTCCATTTTCTTTACTGTCATTAAATGTTAACGACATTCAAAATAAGGTCAAAAGAAAAGCAATATTCTTATTCTGTAAAGGTAATAGTTCACACCGCATATTTCTACAAGAAACACACTCTAATGTAACCGACACTGCTTTTTGATCTACCCAATGGGAAGATAAGATTTTATTTAGCCATGGATCCACCCACTCGACAGGTACTGCAATTTTGTTTAATAATTGTCCAGGGAAAATAGTTGTTTCCAAAACTGATCCCAATGGACACTGGTTAGCCATTGTCTTACACGTTGAACATATTTTTTTCATTCTGGTTAACATATATGGGGACAATAATCCTAAACTGAATCAAAATCTACTTCAAGAGGTTTCTTCTGTAACCTCTGACTTAAAAAGACTATATCCAACAGATAATATTGTGGTAGGAGGAGACTTCAACGCTGTAGCAGATGAGATGCATAACAGACATCCTCCCAAAACCAATACCTCGCAACCAAATTCCCACTTCTGCACTAATCTCAAACTAATAGATGTGTGGAGATATCTCAATCTTAACCTCAAATGATTTTCTTGGCTTAGACCCAATGTGTCCAGCAAATCAAGAATTGATTATTGGCTTATTTCAGATAACTTACTGATATTTGTTAAAGACTGCACAATTTCGGCAGCTCCTTTGACAGACCGTTGTGCCATTTCTTTATTATTCAAACCAAACCACGACACCTCAAGAAATAAGAGATATTGGAAATTTAATTCTGATTTACTCAATAATGAGAGATTCTGTAAAAAAGTAAAAGATTTAATTTTGTGTTATAATGATTATAATTCCCATAAAGGAAAATGGGAGTTTCTCAATTTTTAAATTCGTGAATTTTCCATTAATTACAGTAAAACTCTTGCCAAAGTTAGGAGACAGCAGGAACAGAATATTATAAGTGAAATTAACAAATGCTGTAATGAAAATGCTTTAAATGGTGCTACTAAAACCAGAATGATTTCTCTACATTTAGAACTGGACAGTCTTTACATTAAGAAAGCCAAAGGTGCATTATATGCTCTAGAGCTAAATAGATAGAAGAGGGTGAGAAAAGTACGTCCTATTTTTGTAGATTAGAAAAAAGATGACAGTCAAATAACTCAATTCTTTCACTACTTATTAATGATAATGAATGCACAGATCCTACTTTAATAAGCAAGGAGATCTATCAATTTTACAGTGACTTGTATTCTCCCAACTTCCTCACAATAGAGTGTAATAATTTATTTGATAAAGTAAAACATTTAATTCCCCACATTGATGATAATTGGAAGAATCTTAGTGATGATGACTTGCATATTGAAGAACTTGACGCAGCGGTTCAAAACCTTAAGGTAAACAAAGCCCCTGGCCCTGATGGTCTCACAGCTAATTTTTATAAATTCTTTTGGAGTGATGTCAGATTATTATTATTTAATGTTTTTACAGAATCTATTGAAGATGGATCCTTAGGCCCTACCATGTATCAAGGGCCTAAGGATGTTTTATAAAAACATCCAACCAAATTAACCCCTAAACCAGAGAAAGATCTGAGATATTTGGATAACTTTCACCCAATCACATTGCTCAATAATGATTATAAAATCTTCTCGCATATATATGTTAATAGATTAAAAGTGGGCATTAATAATCTAATTAGCGAGTCACAATTAGCTTTTCTTAAAGGGAGGCCTATTCATAATAATATAAGGTTGGTGTTGGACTTGGTGGAATACAATCACTTAATCGAGGAGGATGGATTCATTCTATTTTTGGACTTCAAAAAGGCGTTTGATATGATAGAACATAATTTACTTTTTAAATCTTTACAATATTTTAGATTTGCTGAGCAATTCATCAGTTCTATAAAAATGATCTACAAAGATATGAATAGTTCAATTTCTCTCCCTTTTGGTACTATGCAAAGATTTACGATTGACCGTGAAATAAGGCAGGGATGCCCTTTGTCCCCTCTTTTATTTATTCTAGCTGCAGATATGCTATTCATTCTAGTGAATCATGATTTATCAGTGAAAAAATTAAACATATTTGGGAAAACTTTAACAATTAGTCAACTAGCAGATGATACTACACTATTTTTTTTTTTACAAAACAAAGATCAAATTCCTCTGACTATCTCATTAATTAATTCATTCTGTAAAGACTGTAGACTGATCGATCCAGCTCTTGCTTTGGCTCTCTCATCAGAGTTTATAAAAACATCCAACCAAAAAATTTATAACTTTATTTGGAGACACAAAACTCATTACATTAAAAAATCGGATATTATTAAATCTTATGAAGAAGTTGGTCTGAATGTAATTGAATTTGAAAGTATGAACATTTTGTTAAAACTCAAATGGCTCCAGATGTTTTTAGGTAATACCGAGCGCTTGTGGTATACAGTACCTTCTGCGTTGTTTGGTGAGTTGGGAGGTATCCGTTTTCTTCTCAGATGTGATTACGATCTACTGTACATGTACCTAAACTTCCAGTGAAGCTACCAGCATTTCACCAACAAGTCTTATTATGTTGGAAATTGTCACACACACAATTTTACACCCCACCATACTCCTATTTGGAATAACAAATATATTTTATACAGAAACAAATCCCTATTTTATGAGGACTGGGCTAATAGAAGTATCTGGTCAATACTGGATCTAATAGATGATAGTGGTAATTGCTACCCCTTTCAAGTATCAAGAATTTTTTAAAGTCATACAATTGATAAGAACACAGTTAAACATTTCAGAACACACTATTTAAAATTCCCTCTTCTTCCCAAAGGTAAAGAAACGCACTTTAAAATATTAAATGATATATATCCTTCCAATAAACTGCTGCATTTAAAATTAAAATTTGAAAATATGCTTTGTCATTTATGTCAACACTCATCTGAAGATACAGAACGTATTTTTTTTTTACATGCAATTATTTTATCTCTTTCTGGAAAGCACTGCAGAACTGGCTGGAAGAAAAGGGTGTGGTAGATGATAATTTCGCATTTACTTTACAAAATATTGTGTACGGGATAACCAAAGAGTGCTCTGTTTTGTCTGATCTGATTAATAATATTATTTTGTTAGCAAAATACTACATTCATAAATGCAGATATCTCTGTTTATGATATTTAAAAATGACCTAAGATTTTTCTCAGATGCCCTTAGTAAAATGGAAAACCGAAAATGTATAATTTATTGTAATTGTATCCTCTTTATTATTTTGTTTTATGCTTTATGATTTTTAGCTGGATTTACTATGATCACATTGTGCTGAGCCTGTTTTTCTGTTTTTGTATACAATTGATGCCATTTTGATGTATGCACATTTCGTACTCGAATAAAAATAAACAAACAAACAAACAAACAAACAAATTAATTAATTAATTAATACGTTGCATAGAAGTATCTGACAGGAGATTCAGTAAACAGTTTAAAAACAAACAAACAAACAAAAACTCTTACTGTATATAGCTGTCTTCTGCAGTCATTACTTGTCATGTACTGTACCATGTTGATTTAATTAACACCCATTTTACATGTTTTTCTGCCAGAAGTATTATATTTGTATTATACTTTATTTACATTATTACAAAGAAAACAAAATATGAACCTATTAATAAAAATTTACTTGCCACTACCTACTGTAAGCTTTCTTTGTTTTTTCTGGAACTTGTGTGGAGATTAATAAAAAAAAAGAACATCAGTGGTGACAAAGGGATAAACTAAAATCAAAGATAGGAAAATTATGTATAGACTTTCACAGATCCATTGTGACCATGACCATGAATAAAGCAATTACTGACAAGATGTATAAATCACATGTAATATCACATGTTTAATGCCATATCACACACTGAGCCCATGAAACTGTCACTGTGGTGGTCTAACATATACTATATAGCTACGTTTGTAAACTTCTAAATATCACACTTATCACACGTTTATGAGAAATAAGGATCAGTTGTGCAGTCAGTGTTCCAATTCATCAGACTGTGATGTCTTTATAGACCTCATTGTGTGTGCTGGAGCACTGTATGTCTGAAACATACTGAACCTGAGCAAAGCCTCTTAGTTCCAGTGAGGGAAAATTGGAATGCTGGTGTGGGTGTAGGTTAGGGGCCCAATTTGTAAATGTTGTCCTATCCATAAATTCTAATGCCTGACCAGTTCACTAGTAATAAATTTTTTTAGGGAAACCAAGACTAGTGAACAAAAAGTGTTCATTGGGTTTTTAGGGAAAGTTCAAGGCAAGGAAAAGGAGAACTCAGGCATTAAACGTACTCCAGCATGAATAACCAAAAGGTATAAATCACTTAATGGTCATTTTCCAAAGGGGAATTATGCAGGGAAGTGAAATAATAATAATGTAATGAACATTGATTGATAAAAAGAAATAAAGGTAGTTTATGTTTTATTCTACCGAATCAAAAGTCCCGGTTTGACTTTGACACCCCTCATGTTTATCATATATTGTGCAATTTCTTTCATTTCCATTTCCATTCCAAGTGCAATATCTGTATATGAATTATTTTTGGTGCAATATGTAACTTATTGTAACTTACTGTATGATTCTTTTCAAAGGTAAAGTTCAGGTTAATTTGTTTAATTTAGACTTTATATTTTGTATAAATAATTTTTATACAAATATTTTTGGGTTGTGCAACAAATCAGAGTTTCTGTTCTTTCTTATGGAGAAATTCGCTTTGATATATGAGTGTTTTAATATACAAGCCTGCTTCCGGAACATTTAGGCATGTAGTCTTGTTCTTTTTTACATTTTCTGTACAGCTAATTTTCTTGTCAATGCTGGGGAATGTAGTCAACAATACTGCTGCTGTGGTCTGTATCTAATGTGGTTTATAGTGAGTGAAACTGGATATAGTGTGCAGTTCATATTTCTGAGTTAGCCAAAGAAAATATACCCCTGAAGATCAATAATGTATTTGAATAAAATGCCATTGCCATATGCTCTTGTTATTTAAAAAACAATATCTTTAAGAAACAATAATATGAATTAATTAATAGTGAAATATTTATGTATTAAATATTAACCTAAAATAACATTTCATATCTTTAAACATGCATATACTGTAACATACAAAGACAAAGTAAATAACTATGTAAAAAACGGATTTAACTGATTAACATTTAACTGATTTGAGACACATTTCTAAATAATTAGCAATAAGTAGGCAAGGGTCAGAAAAACTTTAAAAGCTACTATAAACAATCCCAAAGTATAATCCGAATTATATATATATAAATTAAATCAAAATAATATATGCTAAGGCATGCCATGATAAGCTATGAGCTAAAAGTAGTTAAAAAAATTTTAAACATGAAACAAAAATAGAAGACATGAGGAGAGCATTTCAACAAGGAAGTACTATACAGTGGGGACAAAGTTTGAAATTCTTGGATATTCCCAGCCGCATTAAAAAGAGAAGTGCCAAGGTGTGAAGTCAGGAGAGAGAAACGGCGCGTGACTACAAAAAGAAACAAAAGGTAAAGTAGGCAGTAGTATTCTGCAATAACTGTTATATTAAAACTGAAGTACAAGGTGATTGTTAGACTGTAGTGTGTCAGCAGAGAGCCGTATTAATTTTTCTGCACTTTTTAAGCTGGCTTCAACATGGGACGAATTTTGATGTGGCTGTCTGCATGCCAGTTTCTGGTTCTTGTGTTGGTAAGTCTGTGTTGGTTTGCAATGAACAGAGATGCTAAGATCTTTGATTATACACATAGAGAAATGCTTTTGTTATATAACTTGTAATTAGAGTAACATACGTTAAATATTAGACTCAGTCAAGTTTTCTTTTAGCTTCATTATAATTATCAGGGACTTTATCCTGAACCATAGACGTTTTTATGAGAAAACCATTAATAGCAGCTTGGCAATTAATGTACAATTATCATTTGTTTGTTGAGTAAAAATAAATCTCAAAATTCTCACTCAGATTTTTTCTTCAATGATATCAGTAATATACTGATATGAGTAGTAAACTGAACTGTTATTGCTTAAAAATACTTTCCTTAAAAATTACTTTGATTAATACTAATGAACTAAATATTAGAGCAGTCTAATAGCTATTTTGTTCATTAAAACAGTCCCAGCAGGAATCCTAACTTTGGATGACCATCATATAGTTGTAGTTTCCTCCCCACAGCTGTCCTGCCCCTTCCAACCTGCTAAATCTGGCCTGTTAAATGAAGCCACCCCCTCCAGCACTCCTAAAGGTACCCTACCAACTTCAACTTCCCTACCACATACAAGCCATTATGAATTCAAAGCACAGTCATGGCATAATACAGTACCTTGTAAATAGGAAACGTTATGGACCAGATGAAAGATGCTGGGTCCTAAAGCCCACAATGTGCTGGAATCATGTCACAATATACTTTAAACAGGACTCTCATACCAGTATTCTTTTTGACATACAGTATATACGCTCTGTTATTCCCAGTTTGTTACCTAGCCCTATGTTCTGTGAATGCTTTCTGTGAATTAATCCCTATTTTTATATAGTTCTCTGCTTAGCCCAGTTTATGCCCTTTGCACAATAACCACCCTTTGGCCGTTGTTGGGACTTTATACTTTGATCTCCTCTTGTTTGATTTGTAGGCTTAATTCAAGTGTTTAAATTGCAAAGACATTAAACCAAATTCTCTGAACAAAACTGCCAACTTAAAAAACTTTTTTTTTAGTAAAAAAAGGTTTTAGCAATACAATATTTAACTACATAAACCCAGTTTTAGATCTGATTTAGCCTTTTTTTTGCACACACATTTTCACTAACAAAAACACATTCTGCAAGGTAGTGCATTTTGATGCAAAATGTCACATACAGGCCACTCTTGTCATAATTAGCACAGTGAAAGTAACACTTGTTCACACATGTCTAATCATTCTATATATTACAAGTATAATCTTTCTGGATAAAGCTGGGTTCAGTTATAGCAGAGAATGAGATGTAATATAATATTGGTGGACACGCCATTAAGTGGTGTTTGGTCGTTGTGGTGGCAGTGTGACTCTATATGCACCCATAGAGTGACACTGAATAGAGGTGTTAGGTGGTTGTTGGCTGCTTTTACTTCACCTTCTGGTCCAACTCATCCCAAACCATCTCAGTTGGATTTAGATAAAACTATAATACTAATAAACTATGACTATAGCAACAGGTTTCATATTTAAGCTTGTATCATGGAGTAGATAATAGCACTAACAATACTTAAATTAAGTTTAGTTTAACCCACAACAGCTATCAAGTATAATTTTAGTGTTTGTGTACTACACTGTTCTATGAAGCTCACCTCAATCCCACTGATGTCAGAAAACTCTAACAGTATCCAATTCAGTTCTTTTAGAATGCATTTCTAAGGTTGCAGGCTAAGATCACAGTATAAGATCTCAGGTATCACTAGGGGAGTACCTCAGGACTCTGTCCTGGGTGTTCATTACTTATCTTTTTCCAACATTCTCCAACATTGTAGTGTACATTTCCACTTCTCTCTTTGTTCAACACTCTTAAGTCCACAGATTACACCTTCCCCCAAACTAACTCTTACTGCCTGTATCCAAGACCTTAGTATCTGGATGTCTACCAACTATCTCAGATTATATTCTACGTTAATGATGTTGATTATAGGATCTAAATCTGTGTTTTCTAAGATATGTAATTATTCAGTTACTTTTGAGACCTGTGCCTTCCACATGTTACACCCAGGTTAAGATCCTTGATGTAATTTTAGATATCACCCTTTCTTTTAATGCACACAAACAGTATCTCTCATTCAGCCATCTGCCTAACACTGCAAGTCCTGATGTTTTATTTGGCATTCCAAAAAAAATTAATAAATAAAAAATCATTAGAGCAGTTACAGGTTATTCAGCACGCGGCAGCAAGAATTGGTATGTAATCAAAGATGTCGGCCCACATCATATCACACCTGGCTCTATATCATGTCTTTTTTTAACTTTAAAGCATAACATTGCTCCTGTGTACCTGACTGAACTGATCACAGCAACTGCCCCAACTTGATCACTGCAATCTGACTCAGCTGGTTTATTATTAGCACTAGGCTTTAGTCTTAACATAATAGGTACTCGAGTGTTCTCTAGGGTCAACGCTCTTGAATGCACTCCTGAGGTTTTAATATTGGAGACTAACTATCTCTGAGTTTAAAACAGCAGCCAAGATTCATCCTTATTTTTTTAAAACTAGAATATCAGCTTTCATGTCTGTTAATTTTATTAATTTTATTTATTACTTATATTATCTATTGCTATTTTACTTCATACATACTATAAGTATTACTAACATTTATTGCTTAATAATACATTTTATTTTACACCATATTTAAACTTGTTGATCTTAATTTTGTACAATTGTTACTTTTAATGATTTTATTTTTAAGTGATATTTTAAGCATTCCACTATTTAAGTGTTTAAGTGTCTTTGGTTGCTTGAAAGGCAATTTATTCTTATTCTTATTATTTGTTAAGCCCTTTATAATTTGGGATTTAAAACAAATATTGGTATGAATGATGCTGCTGCTGATTTTTAAGTAAACAATTAATTAATTATGTTCACAGATAAACACAACATCAATGGTATCATCTATCACACCAAGTAAGGTCTTTCAATTTTTTTTGTTTCTTCTTTGTATTTTTTCTGTTGCTTTATATTATTATTATTATTATTATTATTCTTATTATTATTCTTATTCTTATTCTTATTCTTATTCTTATTATTATTATTATTATTATTATTATTATTATAAATTGATTAGAAATGAATGACCACATCTGTGAACATGTAAAATACCTTGCTTACTAAGCACATTTACATCTTTGTGTGTTAAAGAACATGGCACATTTGGTGGCAGACTACACAATTTTTAGCAAAACAGAGGGTTTTTAAGTTAGGTTGAGCAAATGCCACTCCATATTTAATCAAATATTCCTTCAACTCTAACTGAAAAAATTCACTGACATCATCAAACTGTTATAATTATTCCTTCCCATACTTGTACTGCAGTTTCTTTTAGTTGTTTGCTTGAATAGAATTCATTCTACTGCTACGATCCTGAGTTACATCATAAATAAAGGTTATAATAAATAAATAAAGGAGCCAATCATGCAAGCTGAAGACATGACATCACCTCCACTGTGAAAGACAGATAAGCTTATGCGCTTTGGATCCTAATGAGATCCTTTCTTTCTCTAAACGTTGGCCTTGGATGACTTTGGTAGAGTTTAATCCAGAATTTTGTCATGTTCTTTGTTTTTTTTATTTTGTTGAAAATTCCAATCTGTCTTTACATTACCAACAGTTGTACTGGAAAGGACCAATGCTTGTGCAGTAGCTTTGATGGATTTTTGCTTCTTTTCTAATCTTACAAATGGATTTTCTCTCATTAACATTTCTCCCAGGTCTCAGGTGGCTGAATTATTTTACCCACAATTAGAGGCTTCACATACAAAACTCCGGATTCAAACCAAGAACAGACATTTATATATAGAATTTGTTTATTACTTCAGTTATGCAATCAGTTATGTGTTCTGTTTTAATCATTTGATAAATGAGCGTGTTCAAACAAACGGTATCAGGTGCTAACTAATGCAAATACAGTATAAGGAAATTAATGCAAAAATCTGATCTATTGTCTCATATTCATGTTTTGATCTTAACCCTAAATTGTTAAATGTGTAGGAAAAAGAATTCAAGGTAACAGGCATTTTTGTTCCAGTGACTTCAGACGGGACTGCGTTAGCTGCTCTGTGTAGATTTGTTTAAAATAATAATAATAATAATAATAATAATAATAATAATAATAATAATAATATGAGCAAACTTTGTTGCAAAAGACAAGACAAGAGCAAATGAACTGTTTTAGGAACTGAATGCATCAGGTAATGAGGTGTCAAGATCGTGCTGTGGAGCTGCATATGTCATCCTGCACATGACATCTTGAGAAAGGATAGATATACTAACACAACTCAAAATAATGATCCTATGCCCCTGTCAAAGCCCTTACCTGAATCACTTAGAAAATTTGTAGAGTTAAATATATGCCTGAGCAAACCTGACTGACGTACACCAGTTTTGGCAAAAAGTTGTTGCAACGGTCTGTTAGAAGCTTATGGAAGTCTACCCTAAGTGGCTGATTCAGGTGAAGTAATAAAAAGGCAATGCTACTAAAAATTAACATTGTGTTCATAAACACTGAATATCTGGTCTATTAATAAAAACCTGAATAAGCCTCATAAAAATAAAAAATAAACTTTTTACGGAAATAAAGTAGGTACCCCACTTGACCTAATATAGTATATTTACAGTAAAATAAAATGTGAAATAAATGAGTTAATGATAATTAATTAATTTCTTTAGCCCAAGAGTACTGTATGTAACATTTTGGCCTTGATATCTGTGATGTCAAACTCAAAAGTACTTGAACATTCTAACCATAATTTTTCCAATTCTTTCTCTCTGCTAGCTCTGAATAATGTTGACACAGTCATCATCACAGATCGCACTGAGTCGACACTAACATTACAATGGAATAAGGTTGACAATGACACAAATTACAATTACAGACTGAGCCACAATAATCAGAATGAAAGTGTCAATGGATCAGTCAGTGATGTAATCACACACACAGTCAAAAATCTTGCTGCTGGGACTGAATACAACTTCATCCTCTACACTGTGTTTGGAGAAGCTCAGAGCAGCACTGGATACAACTTTACCGCCGTCACTAGTGAGTGTGATTTCTCTTCATTAATCATAAGTATATAAAACCTTAAAGTAAACTTTTGCAGCACAAAAAGATAAATATTTTTTTTGTTTCCTTAAATAAGTTAAGAAAAATAAAGAACAGAATTCATTCATGCATTTAATTAAGCAAAGAACTTGTAATAATTATATATCGATATAGCTACCATTTGAAAATGGTTCTTAAAGTCATTCAAAATTCATTTCATCATTGTGTTCCAATCGACATTGCTTGGCCTAAAAAATGTTACACATTCAAAAAAATTGTTGGAATGCATTTAGCTTTGCATTTGCCATGGCCTTGTTAATAAAACTTAACAAACACAATGGAATTTACTTCCATTCAGTTCCATACACTCACTCATCATCTAATCGTCGAATTTTGAGGACAGGGTTGGATTTATTTAAGGTTTTCTGATGTCATCACCAGATCGTAATGACACATACAGGGTCAAAAAGTTACATTAATCAACTTAGATTATAATTTAGTGGTGCTGAAGGTTGCAAGAGGTATTTTAATTGCCCGAGACCAAAGCCTCTCAACTAACCAGAATTCTGTGAGCAATTTGTTGATAGTAATCAAAGGCATCTGCAAAATGTGGCATAGAGACATTTAACCAAATATTAGGTGTGCAGTCTTAATATATCTGAAATTTTATGTGTAATGTTGATCCTGTGTTGATTTTAGAAAAAAAAAAATTAACTAGATGCTGTAAGTATTACTGCATGCTTCACAAAATCATTCTTATTCCAAGTGTGTTGACAAAATTTCTGTAAAAGATCGCAGTAAGACAATATTTAGCTAATATTGAAATGGGATAAAGTGAACAACAACAGCTATTACAATTACACACTGAGTTACAATGATAAGAAAGACATCATCAGTGGATTGGGAGGAGATTCTACAGTGACACACACAGTTCACACTCTTTCTGCTGGGACTGAATACAACTTCATTCTCTACACTGTATTTAAAGAGGCTCAGAGTGCAGGTTACGGTTTTACCGCTGTCACTAGTAAGTGTGAACTCTGTTTAAGAATTGGGAGGAGAAGGTTTGATTTACTTTACTAATTGATTTACGGATTTAGGTTTAGATATCATCACCAGAACTGTATGATACATACAGGGTCAAAATACTGTACATGAAGCAACTTAATTAAGTGGTGCTGAAAGTTGCAAAGGGTATTTTAATTGGCCAAGACCAAAACCTCTCAACTAACCAGAATTCAAAGGCACTGCTAAATTTGAAACTTGTTTAGAGACATTTAAGCAAATATTAGGTGTGCGGTCAGAATGTCTCTGCCACTGTATGTATAATGTTGACCCTGTGCTGATTTAAAAAAATCAAAAAAAGTCGCAGGGGCCTGGAGCGTATTCCAGGAGACTTCGGGCAAGAGGCGGGGTACACTCTGGACAGGGTTCCAATCCACTGCAGGGCACACACACACACACACACACACACACACACACACACACACACACACACACACTCATTCACACAATGTGGCCAATTTGGAAATTAAAATTTGGCCAATTCTGCATGTCTTTGGATTGTGTGAGGAAACCGAAGCACCCAGAGGAAACCCCCCAAGCACGGGGAGAACATGCAAACTCCATGCACACAGACAGGAATTGAACCTGGCTGGGAATCAAACCCAGACCCTGGAGGTGCAAGGCGACAGTGCTAACCACTACACCACCGTACCGCCTCAGTTCCATGCAGTTAAAGTAATTTTTGGCCAATATCTTCTCCTAATGATGGGAGAGACAAATAAATCTTTACGCTCCCTAGCAAATTGAGACCTTTTCCCAGATTAGTTTCATTAACAACTGCTTTTCCTATGGCCACACAGCTGTTTAGTCCCACACATTTTGCGAGTTCTCGCAGTCTGTGTGTGGAAAAGCTCTTATGTTCACTATTAAACATAGCTGTAGCTCTTACTGTAGATTCATAGTCATTCATGATTTAATCAGATAACCTTTTTTCCATGAAGTTGACATTTCACCCTATCCTTCCAGGTTTTAATAATGTGTTAGCCAATTCTTAACCCAATTCTGACAATCTCCATATAATTTTCTATCGCTTTATATCACCAATAATTTGACCCCTCTGATAAACATTAAAATATTTTGCACAACCACAGGATGGTTTTATTACATATGTAACAAAATAAGATGCTACAGTACTTACTGCTCAGTAAAAAGAATTGTTGCCAGCTGAAACATATTAACCTCAGCAGTATTTATCTTATTAAAGTATTTGTCTATTCAAATCCACTTTTTTTGACCAGTGTATTCTGTTTGTAGAATTATAAGGATTGTAAAGTATCTTATCTTATGAACAGGTAAATTATCTTTAATCTCTAAAAATTGTCTAGACTTTCTCAGACATTTTCTATGTCTGCAGTGTGACATGACATTTGTATTTCTCATTACATTTTGTCAACATGATTTAAAAATAAATGAATATTTTGAAAAGTATGGAAATTTATCATACATGTACTGTTGTTGAATAAACTTGCATTATTTTTTTTCTGTTTTCCCCCAACTATTTTAAAATCAGAATGATTACGTGTGACAGAGCAACAGAAATGACCTTAACATTCTCATTCTGAATTTTACCTCTTTTTGTTTCTTTTGCAGCTCCCAATAATGTTGCAAACATTTCTGTAAAATATCGCAGTGAGACTGTATTAATATTGGAATGGGAGAAAGTGAACAACAACAGCAATTATATTTACATACTGAGCTACAATAATCAGAAAGACACCATCAGTGGATTGGAAGGAGGATCTACAGTGACACACACAGTTCACACTCTTACTGCTGGGACTGAATACAACTTCATTCTCTACACTGTATTTAAAGAGATTCTGATTGCACGGTACAGTTTCTCTGCTGTCACTAGTAAGTGTGAATTTTGAGGACAGGGTTGGATTTATTTAAGGTTGTCTGATGTCATCACCAGATCAAAATGACACATACAGGGTCAAAAGTTACATTAATCAACTTAGATTATAAATTAGTGGTGCTGAAGGTTGCAAGAGGTATTTTAATTGCCCGAGACCAAAGCCTCTCAACTAACCAGAATTCTGTGAGCAGTTTGTTGATAGTAATCAAAGGCATCTGCAAAATGTGGCATAGAGACATTTAACCAAATATTAGGTGTGCAGTCTTAATATATCTGAAATTTTATGTGTAATGTTGATCCTGTGTTGATTTTAGAAGAAAAAAAATATTTAACTAGATGCTGTAAGTATTACTGCATGCTTCACAAAATCATTCTTATTCTGAATTTACCTTTTTTTTTTCTTTCTTGCAGCTCCCAATAATGTTGTTAACATCTATGTTAAATATCGTAATGAGACTGTGTTAATATTGGAATGGGATAAAGTGAACAACAACAGCAATTACAATTACACACTGAGCTACAATGATCAGAAAGACATCATCAGTGGATTGGGAGGAGGTTCTACAGTGACACACGCAGTTCACAATCTTTCTGCTGGGACTGAATACAACTTCATTCTCTACACTGTATTTAAAGAGGTTCTGAGTGCAGGGTACAATTTTACTGCTGTCACTAGTAAGTGTGAACTCTGTTTATTTAAGAATTTTGAGGACAGGGTTGGATTTATTTGAGGTTTACTGATGTCATCACCAAATTGGAATGACAC
>JAAGKR010010107.1:0-7500 GCA_011419295.1 Clarias macrocephalus
CACTCAGACGAAAACCATTCAGTTCTCTTCATTCAGAACATCAGCATTCCATGCCAAATCCCTTAGTTGGAAACCAATAACACCACAATAAAAGAATAGATCATAAACAATCTCACTGTACAGTGGCCAGAAAAAGTGTGTGAACCCTTTGGAATTTCATGGTTTTCTGCATAGAATTTTTTGATATCCTTGGGAAATCATTTTCTCCTCTGAAATGATGATGTTTCCTTCACCATACGCTACAGTTGGAATGATGTTTTCATGATAATATGCTGTGCCCTTTTTACGCCAGATGTATGCCAAATGCTACAGCAGTTTTTTCTACTCTCATATGATGTAGCAGGAGTGTTTAACTCCTAGTTGGTATCAACTAGTTAAGCACTTTAAAAATATATATATTTCTACTCAGATTTATTTCCCTAAATGCAACCAACTGACAAGACAACTAGCCATTTCCTGGATGATGATGATGATGATGATGATGTCAAAGCTTTATAGAGATTTTTCAGGTATCCACAAATCCACCAGTCAGAATCCGATTAATTAAGAAGATGAATAAATATGAGGCCACAATAGGGGGAGAAAATCTAACAGGCTTTTTAAAAATGTGTTTAACCCGATGACCATCCTGACGAAGCCTTATTAAACCTTTCCTTGTTGTACTGATGATGTGTCAGGCTTCAATGTGGAATTGACACTAAGAACATCTGTGCAAAAATAATTAAAACCATAAATAAATAATTAAAAAATAGATAAACAATAATTAATTTCCAGTGAATTGACTCAAACTTCGACACATATCTTTGATTGAAAATGACGATTTCGAGTTAAAACATGTGCTTCCAGAAATCAGAAATCTAATAAAGCCTCACCTGATCCCGTCAGTGTTTCACTTCCTGTTGTGGTTTTTGCTGTAAAATTAATTGGAGGTGCATTTTTTAAAATAATGAGTCAAAGTAAAAGATTTCTTATTGATTAGAGAAACAAAAGACACTCTGTAGGACTGTATTCAGAGCTCTCCATGGATTTTATTTTACACATTAGACATATAATTGTTTCTTTACTATATTATATATATAGACAATTCAAATTTTCCCCAGAAGTCTTATGATACCTAGTTCAGATAAGACATTAAAAGACTGCAGACACGGAATACCAGCCATATGACCTAATGTAAAATAATAAATAAAGTAGTAATAATAAAGCCTCACCTGATCCCGTCAGTGTTTCACTTCCTGTTGTGGTTTTTGCTGTAAAATTAATTGGAGGTGCATTTTTTAAAATAATGAGTCAAAGTAAAAGATTTCTTATTGATTAGAGAAACAAAAGACACTCTGTAGGACTGTATTCAGAGCTCTCCATGGATTTTATTTTACACATTAGACATATAATTGTTTCTTTACTATATTATATATATAGACAATTCAAATTTTCCCCAGAAGTCTTATGATACCTAGTTCAGATAAGACATTAAAAGACTGCAGACACGGAATACCAGCCATATGACCTAATGTAAAATAATAAATAAAGTAGTAATAATAAATTCTCACCTGATGTTGTCGGTACTTCAGGTCCTATGTCGAATGTTCATGTACAATTAGTTGTTGGTACATTTATTTATTAATGAGTCAAACGAAATGATTTCATAATGATCAGAGAAACAAAATAAGCTCATTCTGCACCATATTGTAATACAGATTGGTATGAATTTGAGTGTATAGTGATAATAAAGATTCACCTGGTTGTGTTGTTGCGTCAGGTCCTGGTGTGGGTTGTCCTGTAATGGGTGGTACGTTTATTAATGACTCAAGGTTCATAATGATCAGAAGGAAAAAACATACAAACAAACACTTAATCCAAACTCAAATATTTGTAGACACCAAGTGAAATATATGTTTGGTTTAAGTATTCTGGACAAACCTGTATAAAAAGTGTTCTACAGTACTGCGGTGGCCGAAAGCATCAAGACGACATATGCCATGTATTAAAGCTCCTCTAAGGCAGTTTTGTTCATTAGAATCAGCCGGTTTAGTTATTGGATGGAACATCAACATGCGGCAGGACTTTTAACTTCCTGAAGCACGAAATAATTGTCTAAAACTACGGAATTCTCAAGTCGATTTGCAAACTTTTATCGCAAATTTCTGTACACGATGTTCAGGAAGCAATCAGGTAAGCTACTGTGCGTTTTGATATTGAAAGAAGCATAAATAATGTAGCTATAATAACTAGTTTCAACATGCCATCAAAGAAAATTTCCTAACAATAGCTTTTGCTAGCAAATACGAACAAATACAACCCAAACCTGGGCACTAAACACACACTTGAGTGATGTTGCACAAACGTGACTATACTCTATATACATACCTTCACAAACTCCTGAAAGGTATATAATTTCAATCGTCTCATTGAGATATGCAGGTGGAAGGACACAGTGAAGGCCCGTGTCGCACGTCCCAATCAGCCCGTACAGACCCCCGCAGTCTTCGCCTAGTTGTTTGGCACACACTTTGCAGCAACCGCACATACCAGGCACTATCCCGCCAACACACTTCTGCTCTGGACATGTAAGAAGATAACACGGCGTACACGCTTCTGTCGAGTTGTTCACCAACACCAGCACTAAGAAGACCTGGGAGATTATCAAGCAGCATTTGAGATGCATCATCAATGAGACAGGTGCTTTCCTTCTTAATCCTTTGTGTGTTCCACGTCTGTTTCATATGAGTCACAGACTGTGGCGACTCGACTATTTATACCGTATGCAACACACAGCTGTCCGGGCCAACCCCTAGAGGGCGCCTTGAAGAGCTCAGAGACTCTTTTGTGTTTTTGTTGTAGTTTTGTTCCCAGAATGCACCTCGGTCACTCACCTGAACCGAGGCGGCTCATTAGTTTGAAGATATAAAGCCTGTTTAAGTTCCGTTTCCTTTGTCTTGCATCTGTTGAAGTGAACTTGTGACATGCTGGTTAGATTGTTTAGTTTCATGCCCGTCTAGTTCAGCTCATTGTTTTGCTTAGGTTGTATAGACTCCTGATTTGTTTGTGCTCAAGTTAAGTATGTTTGTTCATGTTTTATTTCTTTATTATTAAAAACATCTAAAACGTCTTCACCCCCGCGCCTCTGCCTCGCCTACACCACCTTTACAAACGTGACAACGGCAATTTCTTTTAAGCTTGTTTTTTTTTTTTCACCTCTGAATGTCTGTTGTGTTTTTATTTCCACCTGGATTGGACCTGCCCCAAAACAATTATTTCTATTTCACCGCTTGGCTTCTTGGTGCTTCTATTATTTCTCTGTATCCGCGTTCTTTGTTCCTTGACGTCAATACTCTCACTTTCAGATTTCTGATGCGTTATCTCCTGAACATCTCCAGATGTATTAATGAGAGTAAACAAGATGTATAATTACACTGCCACGCCAAAGAAAGATGCCACTCAATCACCTTTAGCTTTGAATGCAACAAACACTGTAGCGTCTTTTTCTTTTACTGGAACTGAGATTCTCAAACCCTTGTCCTGCATGACTTCTGCTCCTGATTCTGAGATCAACAAAGTCAGCTCCACGAAGACACGCGACCTTGGCATGAACTGGAACTAGATCCTCCTTGACATCCCGACATCAGCAGCTGAGCAGCTAACTAATGCTCTTGTAGATTGATGAACACAAATTTCCATTGCTATATACTGTGTATATATATATATATATAAAGCAAACATCTAGTCATCTAAACTAAAACCAAAGGTGCTGCTTGAATGTTTTGATCAGATGTTACTATGGTATACTAAAGTATAATTACAAGCATTTCGTAAGCATCAAAGTCTTTTTCAAGACCTCTGCAGTTCACCATGACATGCTGTGGGCCACTTCTTGACTGATGGAGTCTATTCTTGCAGAATCAGTGCTTGATGTTTGTCAGAATTTGATTAAGATCTGGCGAGTTTCCTGAACATGGACCCAAAATTTCGATGTTTTGTTCCCCAAGCCACTTAGTTACCACTTAGTTACAGGTTGCCATCAGTGTTGATGAGAGGAAAGGAAACGCTCAAAGTGAAATGACTTTTGCTTCTTCATTGACAGATTTATCTCTGATCCATTATGTAGGAAGTTTCAGGTAAGGCTAAATTTAGATCAAGTACAACAGTAGGTTTCAATCATCCAATTATTCAGAAAAGCCTTCAAAGACTTTTATTGCTGAAGCATTTAAGAAGTAAACACCCGCCATAGTTATGTGGTAAACTGTATGCACCAAATCGGTTACATTGTTCTGCAAGTAAGCTGTTATTAAAGGGATTAATTCAGGTTTGTCTTCAATCTAAAACAAGGAGCATGTACAGTAAGTACATTAGCATTGCAGATCATTCAGGAATGCTGATACCATGTAATTGAGGCTAAATTCCACAACGCTTGTTCCATCCACAAATATGTTCCTCATGTGAAACGTCTGCAGTCCAACTGAGATTAAAGTTATGGTGGATTCAGCACAGCTTTCACTATTCTCTTCCCCTAGAAATACTAGGTTGCCTAAGAAAAGTCTTAAATTTGTCCCAAATACACCATAAATCTGAAAGACAACAGGAAGCCTGGCTCGACAGTGATGCCCTTAGAAACGGGAGAATGTTTTACCTTTAAGCACCGTGTACCAGAGACCAGAGGAAATATGAGATAAAGTGTATCCCAGCACTATCAGTGAAATATATGTGGATTTTCCCACATTTTTTTGTCGTTTTTAGGTAATACTTTCTCAGCAGTGTGTTCAAAACCACAAACACTATATGCAAAGACTTCTAACACTCACTCACTCACTCACTCATCATCTATACGCTTAATCCTGTATTCAGGGTCACGGGGGGCCTGGAGCCTATCCCAGGAGACTTCGGGCACATGGCAGGGTTCACCCTGGACAGGGTGCCAATCCATCGCAGGGCACAGACACACACACTCATACACTCACTCATTCACACACTACGGGCAATTTGGGAATGTCAATTATCCTAACCTACATGTCTTTGGACTGTGGGAGGAAACCGGAGAACCCGGAGGAAACCCACCAAGCACGGGGAGAACATGCAAACTCCATGCACACAGAGACGGGAATCGAGCCTGGCCGGGGATCGAACCCGGACCCTGGCGGTGCAAGGCGACAGTGCTAACCACTACACCCCCGTGCCGCCACTTCTAACAATAATAAAATAAAAATTATTTCTAATAAAACTGTATCTTCCTGCAGTTTATTTAAACTCGCGATTACACTTTTCACGTCCACGCCGACTCCATTTTTTTTTATTTTTTTATTTTTTTTTTTTTTACCCCTGACCCAATCTGGGATCCCAGCAGAGAAAACCAGTCACTATATTTAACACTAACCAGAAACCCTGTGATGAGGATATGAAATTGGCTTTTGGGTCAGATGCACATGCAGCCTTTCTTATAAATGATTTAGACTTTTTCTGGTGTGTGTGTGTGTGTGTGTGTGTGTGTGTGTGTGTGTGTGAGAGATCAGATTTGATTTATAATCAACTTGCCTGGTTGTCCATGAATAAGAACAAACTTGGTGGACGTGGTCGATTTCCTTCTGAACAGTGACCAGGAAGCCAGTTTTTCTGTAACACGGAACCGTAAAACATACATTAAAGCTCCATCCATAACGTACAATGCTAACAATTACCAGGGGTGTTCAAGTCACTTGTAACCGGGACTTGTAATGTATTTTTCTGGTGAATGAAGGAATAAAAGCGATTGACGTTTACAGAAGACGTCAAGCACAGGACGGTGATGCGACTCATCACCGTCCAGGAAAACATGTGGACGGTAAAGCTGAAGAATGTTTTTGTTTCCCGTGATTGTGTGAGGCATCTGAGTGTACGGTATGGGTGTGAACAGCTGACACATACGAGTCAGCAGGTGTCAATGAGTCTTACATATTTATTAAAAAGTCGTGGATTATTCAGTGGAACCTCAGGAGTCTCTGCTGAACAAAGTTAGTCACATTAGTCACTTCACCCCAAACAAACGGTTCTTTCTGAGTGTTATAATTTAGTAGTTTTACTATAGACACACCCAAGACCAGAGGCACACAAACACAATGGCGCCAGTGTGATCGACGCACTCAAAAAGAGAGATGCAATATTACGGTTTCTGTCATTTTTAAACATATTTGCATACGGACTGGGCCAGCACGCATTGGCCGACGGCCCACCGGGAAAACTCAAAGTATCAAATCCAACTATGAAGTCTGATTTAATTGCTACCATTAAATATTTACTTTTTTTTTTTTAATCTATTTTATGTTTTGCTGGAGAAATAAATTTTAGACAGAGACGTCTGCTTTGTCTTGTTAATTCCTCTTAAAACCCCAGCGTAATTATCACGAATGAAGGTGAAAAGACACAGAAAATGGCCTTGGTAATCCACTAAACAAATGCACTCGTTATATGTAAAAATCCTATTCAAATCAGTTCTTTAAACAGGTCCAAGGAACGAAAACCGGAGGTGGAACAAACAAACAAACAAACAAAAAGATTTATATGTGCAATAGGGACGTGTTAGCGACATAATAACGTTAATAGTGTTCATAGCAAAAGCAAAGGTGATAATAATAATAATAATAATAATAATAATAATAATAAATTCACAGCACTACTGCTAATAATAATAATTAATGGAGAATGCGCGGTAAAGAAAATATTGAATAAACATATATATCAGTATTTGCAGTTTGAGCTTGACGCATTTATCGCCTCTGTCGCTTGCTGTCAATAGGCGTCTAAGAGAGATGAACAAATGATCAGCTTCAGTAGACACGCAATACCTGGGATTAAAACACATCTGCCCCCTACAGGTAATGCACGTCATGTGCCTGATAACGTCACAGCTGGACGCGCGCTGCCGCAGCAGCTCATGAGCTTCTTTCCCTCGAGACGCGTATTCTTAATGGCCACATCGCTGGGATCACTTATCATGCTGGGATAAGTGCATTAGTGTAGAAAGAGAGATAAAGGGTGTTTTTACTCTCGGAACGGTGTTCTGCGCAATCAAAATTCGCGGTTTGACTTAAATTAACGTCCCACATAGTTTATTAACAAACCAAAAGAGGTCAGTAGACTGAACTTCTGGCACGAAGGAAAACATTAAATAAACCTGAAAACTGAAAATGCAACAGGATGCGTTTTATTTTTACACTATTACATTAATATAATTTATCTGACCTCCTCTGGTCCTTTATATTAGTGTGTGTAGTGTGTGTGTGTGTGTGTGTGTGTGTGTGTGTGTGTGTGTGTTTTGATCTAGGTCAGTAGGTTTGTCACAAAGCACTGAAGCCTCACTGCCCATCATATTGCTCTTTGTAGTCAACCCATAATGTGTGTGTGTGTGTGTGTGTGTGTGTGTGTGTGTGTTCACGTTCCCATGTGCACATCAAGCAGGACTCCACATTAAGCAGTGCAGAAACACCTGACTTGGCCAAAGTCAGCATGTCCTTACCCACAATGCCCTCTGTG